>CAIGRB010119249.1:0-15749 GCA_903798255.1 Fraxinus quadrangulata
GATTATAATTAACTCATCTGATATAACTTTAACATTATCCTTGAAAGATTTATACTTGAAGCGTATAATTCAAGTAATATTATTATGAGAGGGAATAAATACTCGGTGTATTCCTTTTTCTTTTATCAAGCTTTTGACTCATTGAATTTTCCTATGAAGATTTTTATTGAGGCAACTTTTATAGCCCATTTAAAAGAATGATCCAATATTTTTTCCATTATTAGAATTGTTTTCACAGAATTATTCCTAGTAAAGTTTTAATGATGCATACTCTTTGTGTAATGAATGTCGATAACCTACAAGACATCTACCTTCAAAATAATATTTTTATATGCTAAAAATTACGTAAAGAGAGTAGCAAAATATGTTTCTCAATGGACCATCATGCTGGCTAAAGTCAAATAACGATATACGAATATCATGTATAAAGACGCAAGACAATATGAAATACTTCCAAAATTATGATATTGTAAGTATTGACGTACAAGACATAGATGATTCGGTACAATGATTTTTATTTATTGAAATTATAGGTAGTAGTTGTATTCTTCTTCCTTCGCTTGAATTTTTTCATCGGGTTTCCTTAACAAGATTCTAACGAGATATCATTTTATCACTCCATTTTTTTGTATTATTTGTACTCTTTTTTCTTCATTTGGTATTTTTATCTAATTAAATTTTTGTCAAACTAGAGTTTTAACGAGAAAGCTATTGAACAAATAGTCATCAAATGGGAGTGTTGTATGATTATAGTATAATTATTATTTTTTAGTTTTATCAGAATACTTAGATAATTCATATATACTCTAAAAGAATGTATTCAATTCAAATTGTAATTCTCATTTTGAACTCTATAAATATATATCCATAATTATGATAAAATTACACACTTAAAGTTTTACTCTTTCTATTTCTTTTCTTTCTATCTTCTTTCTTGAAAAGTCCATTTTCCTTTGTGTACATTCTTTGGCAATTCTCTCTATAGACATACAATTACATGCCGTTGTACATCATATGTAATGGTTATCCAATTGAAACACATACATACCATTACTTAGGATGAGCAATAAATTTATAGCAAAAACAAAATGAGCTCGCCTTTTATAAATCTTTCGTGTCACTTACACACTACAAAACTTAGACATAAACATGGATCTCAATGCTTGCAAGTAAAAGGATAACATCACTTCTACATACACCTTTTAAACCCATTGTTTTTGCATTCATGAGAAGCACAATTATTAGTAATTGTGTTTAGCACTTAACATTAAACATAAGAAGGATGCTACACGTACAAGACCACTTCGGCGTCTCCTTCCCCCCTCCCCCATCACAGGGGGGGCATCTGTTCCCTGGCACGTGCAAAGCCGATGTGGCCTTTTACGTGCAGCATCATTCTTAAATAGTCATTGAAAAATCTTCTTCATTTGTTTATCACATTTGAAGACGTGATCATAAATAGTTTGTCTTCTTAATTTGAGATATATTAAAATAGAAACGGTCTAGATTGACAATACAAACCATCTTAAAACCAATTTGTATTGTGTGGTCACTTTTGGATTATAATTTTAAAATACAAAAAGGTCTAAATGAGCACTAAACAAGATATAATTTCCACAATAGTGTTGACAAAATCCACGAATCTGGAAAATAAAATAATTTAATACATTGTGCATCTACTCTTTGATGAGTTTCTCTTCCCATAATTAAGTTGGATTATTTTCCTCTCCTATTTTTCTGCTACAACTAATATAAAATGATTCCTCCTACCTAAACTAGAATATCACAAGAATGCTTCAAGCTGACCAACTTATTATATTTGGTACCTCTTTGATCCTTTTGACAACTTATCAGCGTTCTTTGTCGATCTAAAAATATAAATTCTAGAAAATATAAGTTCTTTATTGTAGAAATATTATTACGAAAAATATTTCAGTGTTTTGATGACCAACTCAAATCTCGATGCAACTCATGTAGTGTTATCTAATATTTTGCTTATGTAATGACACAAAATTTCTATTGGCAATTTATACTTCCTTTATTTTTACGGTTCATGTGTTAAATAATCGCCTTAAAATTAATCGACCGTGATTAATAAGGTCGTGTTATTCACATATTTGTCAATAAGAGTAAAACTTTATGAGATCCATTAAAAACCACTACGTACAATAATTAAAAACTCACAATTTTATCGATAGAACTCGAACCCTAATATCGAGAACTTCGGAATTTAAAAAGTTACAATTTATCAATACGACATAGACTTTAATTAAAAAAAAAAATCTTGTTCATTTATTTATTCACTCTATTATAGGAGTTATATCACGTGGGGAATTGATTAAACTAGATCTATATTGATTGGTGGCCGATTCTCCAATGAAGAGGCAGGTTAGATCATTATCACTTCAAATGTTATTAATTTAATTAATGTAAAGACAAAGCATGGAGGCAATATTATAACATTAAACACACATGTTTTCATGTGTTTTGTGGTTCATTCTGGCAGATTAATAGAAATGTTTTGTTCTAGATTCAAATTATTTCAATACAATTGAATGGGCATGTTGTGTTCGGTTTGTGGTCCAAATTTATTTAGGATTTGCATAGTTTGGTGTATTGGATCTTGAAATCGTCCAAATAGGGTCCATGGAAGAAAGGGGGATTAACGGTGCTAGCCTACCACAATGGACGTTCGAACGGCGAGACGGAATTTTCAATAGCAAGCTGCCACTCGCATAGAGCTCGTAGGTGCTTGAGCAGTGCACCGACGCTCGCCGGCGCGATCCTGTTGCTCGAGTGCTGGCCCATTTCTCGATTTCCTTGTTTTGTTTATCCCAAGCGATTTTTTTTTTACCTAGTTTTCATCTTTATGACTATTATTAGTACCCTTTTATATAGTTTACTTCTCTTCACAGGATTTTACCTCATTATTATTGAGATTAGAATTGTTATGAGATAAACAATATTATTGTAATTTTCTTTTTCCATTATAGTTGAATAAAATCTCCAATTCCTCTGTCAAATTAAATTCTTATTTCTTGTGTTCTTGTTTTTGCGATCAATACTTCATATCTTGTTGTATACCTCGTCCCCAATAATTGGTATCGGAGCTTTAGTTTGATTCGTTCGAGGTTTCTTGATCTTTATGGCAACCATGAAATATGTCATTCCTTTTTTGATGGCAGCACTAGATTCTCGTTGGGCAGGTGAATATGTGAGTAGTACTCGCTCGGATGGATTGGAATTCGTCTTCATCTTTCGAATAATATTTTTCAAGATGTTTTGAAAGAGAAAACTGCAAATGCATTAAAATTGAAGTAGGAGCAATTGTGCATGATTAAGAGTCTAACTAGAAAATTGCATCAGAAGAAACATTTATATTCTCATCACATGACAGAAGGCGGATTTTTAGAAGATCGCCTAGTTAATTTTAAAGAAATCGTCACTAATTTAGAGACTTTAGAGGTAAAATATGATGAAAAAAATTTGACCTTAATTATTTTGCGTTCATTGTCTGTTTTGTTTACATCATTTAGAGAGACGATTGTGTATAGTCGTGATACTCTCATTATTGAAGATGCGTATAATGCTTTGTTTTCAAAGGAGAAAATGAAGCATTTCGGTGGATCTGCGGCTAAAAATGGAGAAGATTTTGTTGTTCAAGGCAATTATGGAAGGGACAGATCGAAATCTAATTTCAGTAATCAAGTTTGTTTTTATTGCAAAAAGGACACATCAAGAGGAATTCCAACAATTTTCAAAATAAAGATAAGTTTCCTGCAAATCCGGAGGAAAGATAATCCGATACTTTAGGCGAAATCAATGTCGTAGAGGACTATTTGAGTGATGGAGATCTTTTGGTTATTTCTGACAATAAATTTAAACCTGGCGAGGATTGGATTCTGGATTCGGCTTGTGCTTTTCATATGTGTCTCAATCGGGATTTGTTTACAAGATATGAGATGGTTTTGAAAGGTGTCATGGTCATGAGAAACAACATACCTTGTCAGATAACAAGATTGGTAAAGTCAGACTTAAATAGTTGGATGAGACATTTTGAAACACTTGATCATGTTCAACATGTTCCAGATTTGAAGAAAAATCTCATTTCGTTGGCTAATCTTGATTCAAAAGGGAACGAGTTCATTGGTGGAGATATCGGGTGGAGGTGGAATTTTGAAGGTTTGTAAAGGTGTCCGTGTAATATTGGAGGGAAGAAAAAATTCCAGTTAAACGTCTTGCAAAGTTATGCAAAATTTGTGAAGAATAGTCGGAAAATGTTTAGTGTCGTGGTGGATATTCAGTTGGTACAATACCATAGGGACTTGGTTTAGGGTTCTTGTTGAAAAATATAGCTCAGTCGAGTTCAGAGGATATGGATAATAACGCTTTACAACCATCACCTGCGGTGCCATCGTATTAATTGCTAGGGACAAACCATTGGAGAAATGTACGGGGAAGCTGATTTTATTGTGTATACTTTAAGTTTATTTGAAAGTGTTCAGTCTAATAAAGGGCCTTCTCCAAAAGTATGTAGTGTTGATTTTGTTTCAGGGTGTGTGTCGATCCCGTTTGGTAAATTTCAAATCAATTTTTATTTTTGGGACCCCAAGGTAACTATGGGATCATTGTTTGGATTCATTTATCCTAGTTGGATATTGTGGAAGAGGTAGAGGATTTTTGGTACGTTGGAGAAGTTAGTTTGGTTTTTGTCGAAAAGTTTAGTTCATTTCTTGTAGTCGAGTTTTTTCTCTAGGTGGAGAAATTTCAAAGTTTCGTTCGTTGCAGTGAAATTTGTGTCAAGGTGAATATTATTGGATTTGGGACCCAATTCATCTAGGGTTTGCGTGATTTGGTGTATTAGGCTTTGAGAATGTCTAAATATGGTCCAAGGAGAAAAATGGAAGAATTGTGCTAGCGTGTAGTTAGCTGGACATTCGAGCGGCGAGACGAAATTTTCAATAGTAAGCTGTTGCCTGCTTGTAGCTTGCCTAGCGCTCAAGTGCCATGCCATTCCTGAATTTCCTTGTTTTGTTTATCCCACGCGAGTTTTGACTTAGTTTCCATCTTTAATACTCTTATTAGGATTTGATTTGTACTCCTATATATAATTGACTTATCTTCATAATTAGAACAAAGTTTTATTTCATTATTACTGAGATTAGAATTATTGTGAGATACACAATATTGTTGTAATTTTCTTTCTTCATTATATTTAAATAAAATTTCAATTCCTATGTCAAATTAAATTCTTGTTTCTCTATGTTCTTGTTTTTGTAATCAAAACTTCATATCGAGCCGTATACCTCGTCCAGTCCCCAACATGTTAACACGTGTGTTAAGATAGACATGCCGAATTTGATATGAACCATATTTTTTGGTCAGATTTGGTCGAGTTGGGCAAAAATTGCAATGCCCGACATGACTCTTATCCGGCTAGGCAAGCATATGGACGGATTTTTTTTTCCCATTATTCTACTTTGTACAAAAAATTTGTACAAGTAGAATGACAAATGAATGTGTGTCAAGATAGCTGTACAAATTTTCTATATAGGTGGCAGAGTTCATTTTTTTTAAGATTAGTACTATAGGTACATAGCACTGCACGCACACAGGCGCCCCTCAATAGGGGGCTATCATTTGGCAATTATGTCAAATGCTATGTATACATAACATATTTCTTTTTTTAAACTTTTTCTTGAGACGCGATATCTGTCAAGATTACAGGTAGCTGAATCATTTTTTGAAAAAACTTTTTGTTGAGATTTTTAAATATTTTGTCTCGTGGGAAGATTTTGGTTGGATATGAACCAAATGTGATAATATTCTTACATTGGGCATATACGGAAGACCAATGCTACTAAAATTCACTGTAGTGGGCAATTTTTAAATTCTACCGAGTAAAATTGCATTCTTCATAATTTTTTCCATTCGGATAGTAGAACTGTAGTTGGCAGTTGAACCAAACAACTAAACAGCATTCACATTATCAGTCCCAATCTTGGACCCTTTCTTTCCTTTTGTAAAGTGGAAATATCTCAATAAGTTAAGTCGTTAAGTCGTTATGAAAAAGAAATATAATCGAAAAGAAAAAGTTATCGATAATATTTTTGTACATAATGTACTACTTTATATTATGAATTGCTAGGATATTGAAATAAATTCGTTGAAGCATATTGATCGAGAAAATGTTTGACCAAATAAAGGACAAAATTCTAGCAAAATTGAATTTATTGAAGAAACTTGAAATTTTTGGACATGTCGTTCGAACACCTAAATGTGTATAATTATTCGAAAAGTAAATGAAAAAACAAAGTTGTGCATTAGCTTTCAATATAATGAATTTTGCAAAAGCTTGTAGAAATAAATAAATTATCACGTAATCATAAATTTCTATTTTATTAGTTTAACAATGCATGAATTTTCACAAGGATAGAACCACTTGTACATCATATTTCTACATCATAGTGTGCATTATCCTTGTTGGCAAAATTTGATTGGTGAAATTTTTTTTTTTTTTTTTAACTGTCAAATGGTAGCTTAACATGTGACAGAGTGTAAAATTTGGCCTACACTATAATGTACACCAAGCATGATTATTTTTACAATGACATTAATTTCCTATATTTCTTTTGTTTCAAATAATAAGTTAGCACATACGATGACTATTACGATTGTTGATTATAAATAATATTATTCTTTATTAACAACAATAATAATCTAACTCGTATCTCCAGTGATGTCAGGACAATCAATCTCACCTAATGCAGATTTTAGAAAATAGAGGAAAATTAAACTCAAATTAAAATAAAATATAAGATTAAGTTCACTTTAATACATTATACATTATAATCTCCAATTAACCTTAAATTTAATAATTTTGTGTTTAAATTTTTAAAGATTTTTTATTTTTTAAGAGTTACGTCTCTTTTTAATTTCTAACGGTTGTACCATTTTATATTAATACATTTTCATATAATGTTCCTAATTTTATTTCAAAGTTGTGACCTTTGTGGAAAGTTGTGAACTAGATAAATGACCACATTCAAAAGTTATAGTATACGGATGGTCTATGACGATTTTAAACAAATTTAATTTTTTTTAACTAACTAAAAAATCAAGGTAATGCTCGAATTTTTCGGATTAAATTGCTGTCCCCAGGTAATACAGGGCATTTCATAGGCAATTTCACACACCAATAAAATTCTTATTCTAATTTCTCTGTTTTTCTTACAAATAAATATCTCTTTCGTGTAAAAAATTCGCTTCAATATTTGTGTAAAGGGTTTTGAAGTAAAGGTAGAAATTATGTTGGTTGGTTCTTATCATATTGGAGTGTTGATTCCACATGAACGAAATATGTTCTATCATAAACGATAGTTGCTCGTAACCTTATTACAAAACAAAGTTGTCTCAAGTAAAGATCGTGAATTAGGTCATTGGAATTATTTTTCTAGTTAATTTTTGAAATTAACTAACTTCGATTTAATCTTTTTATCAATTATTTGTATGATGATTTGCATATTTGTAGTAGAGAAATCATGATTCCGCATGAATTACACAAATTATTTCAAATTTATGAATTAAAAAATAAAAAACACAGACAATCTCATGCGTGCAACCGTAAAAATAAGGAGAAGATATCCCAGAGAACTTAAAAAAATGTTTAATTGAGTAAATGTAACACTTGATATATGGTCATCTTTAAATTTATCGTGAAAGAAGTTTAATATGTTGCAGTTGCATATGACGAGATATAAAATTGTTTGTCTTGAGCCCAACACTTTCAGCAAAATGAAAATTCAACACAACTCATACATCTAGCTCTTGTCGTGCCTCATTGGCAATCTGGTCCTTTCTACACGTTCAAACAATCATTCTTCCCACACTTTTTCATGTTTCTTTTTATAGCTTGGCACGACCCAAGTTTGATTCATGCCCAATAACATACAAGTAGAGAATGCCATGCAACTCTACAAAGTCTATAAGTCCGGCTTATTTTGCACCTTGTTAGTGATCAATCCTTTTTACACCTCTAATAAGTCAATTCTCCTACACACATACATATGTATTCGTGGATTTATGGAACAATATGGTCGTTTTAACTTAATTTGTTCTTCGTTTGGACTCCTCAAATTGTCACATAGTGAGGCCACATACGGACAAAAGAGATATAATTGAACAATATATTTACAGCAAAAATAGAAAGAATTGCCTTTCATATAGAGATGACAAAAAAATCGATGAACCCGTTACTCGCGGGGCCCTGCCCCGAATAGAGCGAAAATAACCCACTTAATCAGGTATTCGAGGTGGGGATGGGTAACGGGCGCCCCGCCCTGTTAATTTTTTTTTTTTTTTTAGAATCCAATACTATAAATTGAAAATTTCATTAGTTCTAATAGAAAATGACAACTAAAATTATTTGTCTAAATCTAATGAATGGAAGTAATAAAAATAAATTATCAAAAACTTTAAAAAAAATTAAATGAGATAGTAAACGGGACAAGGCGCGGGGAATTGCTTGGTGGGGCGAGGGAGGTTGCCCCACCCCGTTTCATTATCATCCCTACTCTCATAACTCTTCCTATTATGGAGAGTAATGAGTGAGTTTGATTCACTAAGGATCTTAGCACATATACATACCTTATCATAACAAAGAGTTACAACTTTTTCTATACACTTTGTTTGTGGATTCATATTATTCACACTTATTTGTTATGTTCGGTATGTAAAATTAGCTACAATAATCGACAAAGTTTGTTGTGTATATAATTGTTTATATCACGTTAAATCACATCAAGTCATACATGGAAAACGTGATTCTAAATAAACTTTTTTAATTTGCAAGATGCTAAAATAGAAACGACGTAGATTGACAAATAAACCATGTCAAAACCAATTTGTATTGTTTGGTAACAATTGGACTTTAATTATAAATATAAAAACTCTTTGGTTAATTTTCTCTTTCCAAAATCTAAAGTTGAATCATTCCCTTCTACTATGGAATAACTAGAGCTATCTTCATTGGAGGTCAATTCTCCAATGGAGAGTTAGGTTCGATCATGGTCACTTCAAAAGTCACTAATTTAATCAAATGTAAAGACAAAACATGAGGCCACTATTATAGAATAAGACATGTATGTTTTCACGTGTCCTGAGAATTATTTCAATGTACACGTTGGCATGTGTTTAAAGCGGACATAATGAGTTTGATATGGTCCATATTTTTTCTATGGTTAGGAGCAGAACAAGGTAAGGTTGGACATGACTCTTGCCAACCTAGCCAAGTCTACAGGTCGAATAATTTTATTTTTTTTAGACTTGTATGAAAATCTTGTCTCTTGAGAAGATTTTGTTTGGATATGAACAAAATGTAAGATTATTCTTACACTGTGAATTTGGTCTACCTAATATTCACTGTCAGCTTATTTTATATAGGCTGACTTGTCCACAGGAAAATTAACAAAGTTGAGGATTACTATGAATATGTTGTTATATTTATGGATGGAAATAAAAACTTTCAACTGCTGGTGCGACAAAGAGAATAGGAAATCAATTTCAATTATGGATAAGTCCAAGATAAGGTAAATTTTGATATCAAAATATTACAACTACAAGAGAATAGTTTTTTGCATTCTTCATTTTAATTCTTTTAGATAAGGTATTAATGTAGGCTAGGCTATAAATGCAAATGGCAATTTATCCAAACAACAAAAATACATTCACCTAATCAATCTCAATTTCGGACGGACCCTTTTGTTCGCCTTTCTAAAGTAGATCGTAAAAAAATGTGTAAAATTAAATCAGACAATAATAGAGCGTTCAAATAATTGATCCCGATATTGATAAGTAGTCGACCTAATATTGGTCCCTACCCTAATTTTGGTCCCCACAACATATTAATGAAATAGAAAAAATATGTACAATAAGAATAAAAAATGTTATGATAATCAAACTCATATCTTCTGTGATATCAGCCACAATCAACCTCACTAAATGAAGATTATAAAAACAGAGGAAAATTAAACAACAACTGAAAGAAATACAACAAAATTAAGTTCACTTTAATACATTATATTACATAATGATCTTCCATTCGCTTACAAAGTAAAAAACTTAGAAATTCTTTATACACACGCATTCATTTTCAGATTACAGTTAATAAATAGTACATTAAGCTCTAAAAATTTCCCTTTTTTTTTTTTTTTGTTTCAAGAAATTTCACTAACTCCAAAACGGATTCAGATATGCTGGTCCTATTGAAGTTGATGGAGCAGCTTTTTCTTCATGATTGGACACAATAGAGGAGTTTTCAGTGTTCACGTCAGTGCTTAGAGCAGTTTCTTCGGAGATAGACACCATTTCCTTGTAATTTATGAAGTTTTGATTCATGTTTGGACCAGAGTTTCCCAGAACTGTTCGAAGAAATGAGGAATCTTGCAATGGAAATGAATCTGCGAACTGAATCGGAGAAAATTGTTTCCAAGGAAATGCGTTAGGAACTGAAGTAGGAGGAAAAGTTCCAAGAGGATTTGAAGTCGAATGGAAAATGGAGTTGCTGAAAGAAGTAGGTAGTTCTTCTTGGCTCGGATTGGAGAAGCAGTGCACGTGACTGGATTTTGATTCATCGGGATTCACTGTACAATTATACGTCGAAGAATCCATTAGTGGTGGCAATGTTGAGGGCGAAAACTCGTTTCCAACAGAATTCATTCTCATTAGGCCAGAAATGTGTTCTTTATTTCCACCGGTTGTCTTGTGAAATACCCTGCAAATAACCCAATCATTCTGGGCAGAAAAAGAAAGAAATCAAAGTCAAATTTTCATTCACTACATAAATATAGTTCAAGTTCAAAAAACAGGGGAAAAACCTTAGCTGATTTTGGCAGGTTTTGAACAGAGAATTTTTCTGCCAATCTGTACTCATGGGCAACCCAATTTGATTTTTCACCTTTGGGGGCTCTTCCCTTGTAAAAAACCAATGTTTTCTTCATTCCAACTAGAGTTTTTCCTCGGAAAATTTCTCTATCCTTTCCTGTGGCTTTCCAGTATCCTGCAGAAGTAGCTCGGTTTGTCCTCAAACCAGTGGGATATTTCTTGTCCCTCACACAGAAAAAGTACCATTCCTTTTCTCCGATTTTCGCTTTCCCTTCAATCAACAAACAAAATCAAGAAACACACAATAATAATAAATATAACAAATCAATATTAGAACAAGTAAAGGTTCGAGATCAAGTTTTGGAAACTTACATGGCAATTCCCATGGTTCAATTTTGTTCATATCCACCTCTCCAATAGCTATAGCAGAGAAATTACTATCAACAACTTTGTTCGATAAATAATGAGTAATTAATTCTTCGTCTGTGGGATGAAATCGAAATCCAGCAGGCATATCCAAATGATCAGCGCCTTTGACAACTCCGAGATTGTTCTCCATTTCAAAAGTTCGAATCTTAACGAATTTCTGATTCAGAAATCTGGGTTTTCTACATATAACCTTCAATTTTTTCTGGCTCCTAAAACCCAAAAAGTTCAGTGGATTCTAGCCAAACAATTCCTACTTTCTAAAGACCACTAGAAAAAAAATCCAAAATACGGAAAATAATCTACTTATAAGTGGGTCGATTCTGATCTAGAAGAAAAGCTATGGGAAAGGAATGAAGGAAATGGAAAATATGGAGAAAAGCAGAGATAGAAGCGATGGAACTGACCTTAAAGCTGAGAGAGAGAGAGAGAGAGTAAAATAATAATAATAATAACACCACCATGAGGTATTCAAGGCTATAAATACTTGGTGTATTTGGGTTGAAAGAAACGTGATGTGTAAGTAACTGGGGAGGTTGTTTCTGAAAAATCCGAGGCTCTAAATAGTGGCGGCACAATTGTTATACTGAATTCTGAGAAATAATTCATTGTAACAATCTTATGTGCACGAGTGATCTTCTACTCAAGTCAGAACACTTCGAACTTAAAAGCTCAGGTCACGATGTGACCTTGGACATTGATTGAGTCACTTGAGTGGTTACTAGACGAAAATAAAGAACATGAACCAAAAAAAAAAAAATTCTTGTTTAGTGTTGTCCACCGTTGCGCACTTGTTGAGTAAATTGATGTGGAAAAAAAGCTCTAAATAATTGGGACATTATCGTTATGGAGATTTTGTCTATTATATTATGCAGTATTATTTAGTAGTATGTACCAAATATGTTAGGAAGTGATATCTAGGAGGTTGTTTTGGCCACTTTTTGTTGTTGTAGAATAAATCTATTTTTCTTTATATTTGACCAGATTTAGTTAATCTAAAAGACAGTTACATATTCGCGTTGTTAGGTTTTATTTATTGTTGTAGAATAAATCTATTTTTTCTTTATATTTGACCAAATTTAGTTAATCTAAAAGACAGTTACATATTCGCGTTGTTAGGTTTTATTGTAATTAGCTATTCTTTAGACAACATCAAAGTTATAAAAAAGTTATAAAAGTTAAAAGAGTTATTCGAGAGGTTGTATATACCAATTAGGAGTCTTTAAGTTCGAATATAAAATAAGGATAAAAAGTAACGAAATAATGCTAGATGGTTGCCCTTCGGTGTTCAAGCACAACCATGGAAAAATCAACAAAACCATCGCCTCCCGTCGATGCTAGCTCACCACTCAAGCGACGGAGTCACCACTTGCCTGGAGCTAGCGTGCTCTCAAGCGGTGGTGATATCAAGGGAAAATCTGTTTCGCGATTTAAACAGTTTTTTGAATCCTAAGTAACTCCTAACACTTTCTATTGCATATACCCAAGTTATATCTCGTTCATATTAATGGTTGATCATTTTATTTTCCCAGAAAACATATATTTGAGGTACTATAGCAATTCCTAACATTGAGATCAATCAACTACACTTTGGAAAAAATCAATTCAAACGATGAGTTCTTGGTGATTTACATGAGATACACAATTTTCAGAAAGTCAGGAGCTAGTACAGGAATACGCAGTTCAAGAGGGTCTTGGTGATTACAGAAAGTAGGTCGGAAAGTACTAGGAGTTAGTCCAGTCTTGACCGTACTATAAGTCAATTTGTCTATTAGTGGATTTAACTGTCTTGGGCCCGGAGTTTTTTGATTCTTTGCGAAGGGTTTTTTTCCGTGATTAATTATTGGTATTATTTACTTTGTACAAATTATAAATTGTGACAATTCAACATAGGATATGCTTGCATGTGAATTCATTTAGATTAATTATTATTTGTAACTTATTGCTAATAATAATTAATAAATTTAAATTTAAATTTCACATTATTCACCTGTTCATTTCCCTCCTAAGAGTTAATTGGGACCAGGGGCGGACCCAGCACCCAGCGAGCCCCCGTGACCGCCCGTGCTGGATCCGCCGGAACAATTTTTTTTTTTTATAATGAATAATATTTTTAGTTTATATAACTGGTAATTTGTTTTACTTTCAAATGTTTCTTGTAGCTTAGTTGGTTAGTGCTCTCATATTCATATAGGAGGTCATGATTAAGAACCTCTTTCCACCATTTTTTTTGTGAAAGATTTTTAATTATGTAATTCTAACCAAAATTAAATGGGTTAGGAGGGAGGATTCGAAACCGTGACCTCCTCTTAAAATATTGGAAGTTTGACCATTGTGACAACTACCGAATTTGAGAGTAAGTTTACTAGAATAATATATGTTACATTTTAGTTGGTTTAATGCAATTCCAAAAAATTAAACCCGTGCATTCCTTTAAATTTTACAAAATTTGTGTACAATATTATTTGATAGGGGAGGTTGTTTCTGAAAAATCCAAGGCTCTAAATAGTGGCGGCACAATTGTTATACTGAATTCTGAGAAATAATTCATTGTAACAATCTTATGTGCACGAGTGATCTTCTACTCAAGTCAGAACACTTCGAACTTAAAAGCACTTGGACATTGATTGAGTCACTTGAGTGGTTACTAGACGAAAAAAAGAACATGAACCAAAAAAAAAAAAAAAAAATATTCTTTAGTGTTGTCCGCCGTTGCGCACTTGTTGAGTAAATTGATGTGGAAAAAAAGTTCTAAATAATTGGGACATTATCGTTATGGAGATTTTGTCTATTATATTATGCAGTATTATCTAGTAGCATGTACCAAATATGTTAGGAAGTGATATCTAGGAGGTTGTTTTGGCGACTTTTTAGTGTTGTAGAATAAATCTATTTTTCTTTATATTTGACCAAATTTAGTTAATCTAAAAGACAGTTACATATTCGCGTTGTTAGGTTTTATTGTAATTAGCTATTCTTTAGACAACATCAAAGTTATAAAAAAGTTATAAAAGTCAAAGGGTTATTTGGGAGGTTATATATATCAATTAGGAGTATTTGAGTTTGAGTATGAAATAAGGAAAAAAAGTAACGAAATAATGCTAGATGGTCGCCTTCGGTGTTCAAACGCAACCATGGAGAAATCAACAAAACCATCGCACTAATGCTAGCTCACCACTCAAGCGATGGAGTCACCACTTGCCTGGAGCTGGCCGGCGCTCAAGCGGTGGTGATATCAAGGGAAAATCTATTTCGCGATTTAAACAGTTTTTTGAATCCTAAATAACTCCTAACACTTTCTATTGTATATACACAAGTTATACCTCGTTCATATTAATGGTTGATCATTTTATTCTTCCCAGAAAACATATTTTTGAGGTACTATATCAATTCCTAACATTGAGATCAATCAACTACACTTTTGGAAAAAATCAATTCGAACGATGAGTTCTTGGTGATTTACATGAGATACACAATTTTCAGAAGGTCGGGAGCTAGTACAGGAATACGTAGTTCAAGAGGGTCTTGGTGATTACAGAAAGTAGGTCGGAAAGTACTAGGAGTTAGTCCAGTATTGACCGTACTATAAGTCAATTTGTCTATTAGTGGATTTAACTGACTTGGGTCCAGAGTTTTTTGATTATTTGCGAAAGGTTTTTTTCCGTGGTTAATTATTGGTATTATTTACTTTGTATAAATTATAAATTGTGACAATTCAACATAGGATATGATTGCATGTAAATTCACTTAGATTAATTATTATTTGTGACTTATTGTTAATAATAATTAATAAATTTAAATTTCGCATTATTCACCTATTCATTTTCCTCCTAAGTGTTAATTGGGCCGAACTTCTGTATTTCACATGGCAGGAAGTCAATAACTAGGCTATGAAAAAGTTTATGGGCACTTGTAATCCTATCTGTTGGGGGGGGGGGGCAATACGTGTACCACAATAATAAGCGTGTTGATCACAAAAGCAGCCCTAGTTTCACAGATAACAATATAACAAGACTTTAGCAATACTAAAGTAAAGGTGACGAGGTTTTCTTGATCAGGTGGTAATCGTGTTCAAAGTGTCATCGTTCAAGTTAAATTGAGAAGCTTGGCCTCGAGCTGAATCTTGCACCTCCTGACTCGAAATGCTTTTGAACTCCGAAAACATGAAGGTTTGTGCCTATTAAAATGATACATCACATGTTTATTTACCAAAATTAATATATTTTTCATTTCAAATTTCGACAAACTAATTAATTTTTATATTTAAATTACATTTTTTTCTAACGTGAATTTTAAAGGTAGTTTTAAATTAACAAAATTCGCTTTCCTAAAAAATAAATTGTAACCTACTTTTTTTAAATAATAATAACTCTTCTAAATACAGTCAAATAACATGTTTGTTTGAACCCGTGATATTGTTTTCTAAACTCATTCTCTAAGCT
>CAIGRB010119249.1:16618-26876 GCA_903798255.1 Fraxinus quadrangulata
ACCACAATAATAAGCGTGTTGATCACAAAAGCAGCCCTAGTTTCACAGATAACAATATAACAAGACTTTAGCAATACTAAAGTAAAGGTGACGAGGTTTTCTTGATCAGGTGGTAATCGTGTTCAAAGTGTCATCGTTCAAGTTAAATTGAGAAGCTTGGCCTCGAGCTGAATCTTGCACCTCCTGACTCGAAATGCTTTTGAACTCCGAAAACATGAAGGTTTGTGCCTATTAAAATGATACATCACATGTTTATTTACCAAAATTAATATATTTTTCATTTCAAATTTCGACAAACTAATTAATTTTTATATTTAAATTACATTTTTTTCTAACGTGAATTTTAAAGGTAGTTTTAAATTAACAAAATTCGCTTTCCTAAAAAATAAATTGTAACCTACTTTTTTTAAATAATAATAACTCTTCTAAATACAGTCAAATAACATGTTTGTTTGAACCCGTGATATTGTTTTCTAAACTCATTCTCTAAGCTTTAAGGAAGTTTCATGGCTTCAACCATCCAACATGCATTATCGAAATATATAGTTTTATTCAAAAATAATCAGTGGTACCGAAATTCTTCAAATGTATATGCCTCGAGTTCTTGTTAAATTATAATGACATAATTAGGACGAATTTAAAATTCTTGCATACCAAAATCAACGGTTTGACATAATTAGGACGAATTTAATAATAACTATTCAAAAATAATCAGTGGTACCGAAATTCTTCAAATGTATATGCCTCATGTTCTTGTTAAATTATCATGACATATTTAGGACGAATTGCCTGCCGCCATAGGCGTCCCTCCAATAGGAGGGTGACATTTGTCAATTATGTCACCCCATATGTCAACTTTGATGTTACCATAGCATGGTTCAATTTTGTATTTGAAAACAACTGTCTATATGCATGTAATTAAAATAAGACTACCAAAATCCATACATCAAAAACCTGAAATTAGATTGCAACCCAATTATTTCCAATGTCAAACCGACAATTTTAAACTTATTTAGGGTTTGTTGAGCCTCGTTTGACTTTGAAGAACGTGTGGTTAAAAAGAAAAAAAAAATTGAGTTTATGTATAAAATTATTTTATTAGAAAAATATGTAATTAAAATGGATTTTTAAAAAATAAGTTTTTAGGCTGAGTTACTTTCCGGTTGAACTAATTAGTATATATTGTGAGAAGTAGAGATTGGACAGCCACTAAAATTCAAGTTTTCGCATTTCCTGTGGAAACGTGCATTTAACGAATCAATTATGTCTATTTCATTTTGATCTCAATTATGTCTATTTCATTTTGATCTCGAATCTCAAATCATTAAGATCAAGACATTTATAAATGGTTTGAATTGCGAATAGATAAAAATAAATGGTGAATAGCATGTGTAGATCCTCGAAATGTACAGATAAAAAATGATTTGTGTGTTTATAAATATGAGCCAAACATAGTTTAATGTATAATATATTGGAATATAATGTAGAGCAAGTTGAAAAAAAAAAAAGTAACATTAAGTTTAGTCCATTGTTAGCTAATGTTTATAAACGGTTTGCAATTGGTCAAATAATTTTTTATTTATGCGAATCTACAAGTATTATTCGCTTATTTACCACTAATTTCTAATCGTATATAAATAATTCTCAATTTGAATCGTCTTAAGTTACTTCTGAATAACTTATTTTATCAAGCCAGCTTGCTTTTCTTCAAATTTTCTTTAAAACGTACTCTTTTAAGATTTAGTATAAAATATTACTTTGTTATTACTAGATAAAAGTGTTGTAATCACTTCTACTATCACTAACAAATATTGTCCTCCGCGTAACTCTCTATTCTATTAAAATCACAATCGACATTGGAATGCTGCAATGATTTCAAGTTTTAAAAATTTAAGACTTCATTTTCCATTTTCTATGCAATCAATCCTTCTTGAAAAAAATTCAACTCTTTATCAATTCTCCTTTCCATAATTCGATAATTATGTTTTGGGATGCGTGTCACATAATTTACTTATATTAGCAACTTAAAATCTAAATCTTTCGTTAATTATTTTTCAGTTTAAGTTACATAGTCAACGTGCAAATATGCCACCAAAGAGACTTGGCATAAGAATAAGAAAATGGCACTCCCACCATATGACAAAGAATTTAAACTATGGTTAAGTTAATTAACCCAAGGGTTGACAAATAATTTAATATTTGGCAAAGTGGGCCCTGTTTCTTTTGTTCGGACATGTAACATGGAATGAAGCGTGTACGCGTGGCATGATGTGGTTGGCTAATTTGTGCTAGAATTAGGCTAGGCAATAGAAACTATGTGATTTGCTTTTTAGACTTCGGAATCTTCAAAAGTTGATTTTAAATTGAAAAATTATTGAATATTTCACGCATTGCCTAACTCGAGGTATCAATATTGGATAATGTCTTTTATCTTTAGTTAGTGTCAATGTGATTATGACGCATCGATCAAGTTTTATTCTCGATCAGTTAGATCAATTTAGATAGATTGAAAAAAAAAAACAACAAATTTATTAAGAGAAGTACGACTTCAACTTTACTTATATAGAAGAAGCTAACGATCCCACTCAAATGAAGTCCCTTCAATTAGTACGACTTCAACTTAACGTTTAAAATTATTCTGAGTAAATTAAAGTTAAGAAAGGGCCCCTATATCTACTAAAGAGCTAGAATTTGCATACTAATGGTTTACCATAGCTTTATTCTAATGCTTGAACTAACGGTGCCTTTTGTTTTAAAAAAAAAAAAAGAAAGAGTACTTTATATCGAGAAGGAAAGCCTAACTTGTATGTGTTTTTCTTATCATTAATTCTACTTCTCGAACTCTCTAATCGAATAATTCTCAATTATAATCAATGACGTATTGTGAACTATTATTATAAATTCAAAATAAGTACGTGCGCCCAAATTTTCGTCGTTGGACCAAAAAGAACCACTTAAAAAAGGAAACAAGATAACATTTTAAAGTGATGAATACAAATAAGAATTTCCCATTTTAGAGGTTTTTGTATATACATTCAAATGGAAGCTCACCTCAAGTCACTCAAACTCAAAATAGTATTTTTATTTTTTATTTTTCTTTCAGAAGAATTATATGTATTTGTATATTTAATTGTTTCTCTTATAATTTAATGAATAATTCATAATTAAACTAGTTTGGTTCAACTAATGTAAAAGGTGATGTCACTAGTTTTTGAAATTTGCACAAATAAAATGTGTTTCTCTCAGCAAAGCAAATGCTTTAGCCATAAATTATAAATTTAAGACCTTAATTATCATTCAAGTTTTAATTTAACTATTCTCATAGCAGTGAGGTTTCTTTTAAATTTTTGATCTCAAGATATAAAAGTTTGATAGAGGCGCAAAATAAACATTATATTTAACCGTTTAAGATTGAACACGCTTATTTATTTAAGTTCGCTTAGTCCATTGTGTGGACGTTAGAGGTTTTTTTATTTTAAAAAAAAAAAACTAACGTCTATTTATCTATAATTTGTGGTAACACTCAAAAATAAATCTAGATTTCATACCCGGCATTTTTTACTCGAAATGACTAGATCATATTAGAATCGGATTGAACCAGTCGATTTGCTTCGGTTTTGGGTCTTAATATTAAGTATTTGTTTGAGCCTCATTTCTTGGTTAAAAATGTATTTTGGAATAGTAGATTGATGGAGAATGTGTTATGTAAAAATAAGGAAAAAATTTTAGTTTGCGTATAATATTATTTTATTGAAGAATATGTGATTAAAAAAAAGAAAAATATATATATTTTGAAAATAATGGGGATCAAATAAAAGTCTAGAACCAAATGGTTTTAGTCCGGTTCTCAATTAGCTCCGATTCTCAAAATACTTAGACCAAACTACTTGGACTAAAACTTTAAAGGGAGTCATCATCCATATCTCCTTGGTCTTTCTATTCATGATGGATGATCTTGTGAAGATACAATTCCTACGACATCTTCAACCGGTATTCTTTTCATGAACAATTTGTTGCTCCTCCTCTGGCTTTACGAGGTCACCAATAGAGATGATAAATACTTTATATTCTAGAACTGTTTTTAGAGGAAGTCACAATGGACCAATTTCCTCCAAAAATTCTTCTAATTAGATAAAATACTTTCATAAAATTAGTCAATCGGGTCCAGTAACTGTTTTTGAGTCTCAAAAGCACATTTTAACTTTTCAAAAGTCATATCAAACGAACCCTGATTAATATGTGACTGTGCGATGAATCATATTATTTTTTAGAGTACAAGCTGCTTCAGTTATTTTACTACGACTAATCTATTCCTAGACCTGAAAACCTCTCATTTTTCTTCATTACATGATGCTACTGACAAAATTTACACACATGACAATCAACAATCAAACCTCAAAGGCCAATCCCTTCTTCCATTGTTCAATAAGAGTAATGCTAAATCAATCTGCGACCATAATTGTTGTATTAAATTACAGGTTCAATTAAATACATAAATTCATGGCCTATTTAATAGAATTTATACACCTCAACACCACTAGTGCTGATAACATTATTCTTAATAGGCAAGATCATTGGATTTTCTGCAGTTTCGGTGTCTGGATTATGCTGTCACTGTTTTTGCCAAAACTGAGAACCCAGATGGGTTCCTTTGGAACACAATTATTAAAGGGTTTGTGAGGATAAACCAAGTTGATGAAACCTTTAAATACTACAAGAAAATGGCGGCGTGCCAGATAATTTCACCTTCTCTTTGTTGCTGAAAATTTGTAGGCAATTGGGTTATGTAAAATTAGAAAAGCAAATGCATTGTAGCATTTTTAAACATGAGCTGGAGAATCACGTCCATCTGAGTAATACTTTGATTCATATGTATGGCATGCTGAGGGTAATTGGGACGGCTGAGGAGTTGTTCAGCGGAATACCTGAATCAAGACTAGTAGCCTGGAATGCTGTCATTGATTGTCATGTTCATTGTGGGAAATACAAAGAAGCGCTTGAATGGTTCTTGAAAATGCATGGAAGTGGCATGGCATTCGATGAGGCAACATTGGTGGTCGTTTTATCAGCAAGTTCTTCATTGGGCGGGTTAGATTTTGGTCAATGAGTGCATTCACATGCTGATAGCTTTACTGGGGTTGTTTCGATTTGCATCTCTTTGATTGATACGCATGCAAAGTGTGGAGCACTAGAGGAAGCATACACACTAGAGGAAGCATACAAGGTGTTTGATAACGTGCTTGACAAGAATTTAGTAATATGGAACACTGTGACATAGGGTTGGCTATGCATGGTCATGCTCACGAAGCATTGGAGCTCATCTCGATATTATTATTCGAGAAGCTCGAAATGCCAAATGATGTTACTTTCTTGGGGTAGTAATGCTGGAGTGGTTGAAGAGGGAAGGATGTATTTTTGTAGTATGATTGATGAATACCATATCAGACCAAACATAAATCACTATGGAAGCGTGCTGGATGTTCTCGGTAGAGCTGGAAAAGTCAGGGTGGCTTATCAATTGATAATTAGTATGAAAATGGAAAGGAATGCAATGCAATCGAATGGAGAACGCTATTGGGTGCCTGTAGGGTTCATGGCAGCATGGAACTAGGAGTACGGGTAAGAATGCATATTCCTGAGGAGGAGCCAGATAATAGCAGTTACTATGTTCTTGCTAACATGCGTGCTGGAACAGGCCAGTGGAATGCTATGATGGAAGGGGGGAAATTGATG
This sequence comes from Fraxinus quadrangulata, assembly GCA_903798255.1. Lineage (NCBI taxonomy): Eukaryota > Viridiplantae > Streptophyta > Magnoliopsida > Lamiales > Oleaceae > Fraxinus > Fraxinus quadrangulata. Next base: position 22,352 of record CAIGRB010119249.1, read on the forward strand.
CAGAACAGGGGAATTCAGAAACCAAAGCCTGGGAACAGGTTTGTTGTCCTCCTCCAAGATTAAATCCACGGCCGAGAACTAATCCCAAGACCTGATAAAATAAATTGACCCTCAGCTGGTATACTTTCGGGAACCCTATGAACCAACTGTGTACATCCACCGTGTATGAAAATGGGGGAGAGGAACTTCAGGACAATTATTCTAGTATAACTGGACAAATACGAGATAGAATTGAATTGACCAGACAAGGCAACAACCATCAGACCAAGCTGTGCTCATCATTGTGCATCCATAAGGTGGGAGAGGACACTTTGAGCGTAACACTTCTGTATGAAACCACACGATGGAGTTCGTTACAAAATTCAATATATAGACACTCTGCGAGTCAAGTTACAACAGAAGTGTATGTTGATGTATGTATAAGAGGGGGGAAGAAAAAAGTGTACTGTTTCAATATGAAATTATTCAATTTAGGAAATTTTCTTCTCCTTCTTCTCCTTCCATTCTTTGATTTCAGCATCAATTTTTGCTTTAACCCGAGTGTTAAACCCTGGGTATGGTTCATAGCCAAAGAATGACAGAGCCTGTAAGGAACAGAGAACTCTTGTAATAAAAAATAACATATGATATATATACAAACCAGCAAGAAAATTTCATGTGTCGAGAGAACTGATAAATTTACCTCCAGCAATACAAAAAAAGGTGCCATCAGGAATGCTTGAGCAAGGTTGTCTAAAAGAGCAGGTGCTCGTTTCTGCAAATTGAAAAGCTATATGTAATAAAGAAGAAAAAATGAAAGAGTGAACAAGGCAAAGTATCTTAGGCAAGTAATTACCTCAAATACGCCATGGCCTATAAACTGTCCTGTCCAGCAGAATAACTGAGATGCCAGGACAAACTGAGAAAATTACAGTCATTATCAGTATCAAACTACACATAATGAAACTGAAATTTGCGACTAAATTGATTAAGTAACATATTTCTTGATATAATTTTGATGCTGACTGCAAATATTCATTCAAAAATTTGAAACCAAGAATTAGCAATCATCAGCTTTCTTTAAATTATATTCCTGATAACCGATGTTATTTTCAAATAACTCCTGTTACTCATATAACACAACAAATTCCATCTAACACCATCATTGCAAAACACATGAGAAAAGAATGCAGGTGGCTAAATTTCAATTTGAAAGTTTGGAAGCACAAGTCAACTTTACATCTGCAAGAGAAAAGAACAGAACCCATGAGCTAAAATACTACCATATACGATGTTTATGAAGTTGAAATCATAAGCATGGACTTCAATTTTTGCAAGTGTAAATTAAAGTTTTAGTTTTCAAAAGCTGAATGAATACAATGAAGGTAAGGTCATCTTGTGGAGCATCCATACACAAATGGAATACACAGTTAATAATCAATTACTCTCAAGTCTCAACATGGACAGATTTGCAGTGAATGTTTTAGGCCACAAACAACTAATAGAACCTTGGAGATATTAATACAATCTATTTTTCATCAAAAAGTTCAGGAAAATGAGCAAGCAAAATCCTAATTCAACAATTGAAATGAAATGGATTTGACAATTACAGTACAATGAAGAAATAAGTGGGGGTACTATTAAAAGGCCATTAAGGTGCGATACAGCCCTTTTCACCGGCATATTTACTGTGTATTAGATCGTAATTAGAATTTAGAAATGATTTGAACTGTTATTCAGTTCCACTCTCCCAGAAGAATAACTGTCAAAAGCCATCAACTAACGGGACTAAAAATTTCGATAAAGGAATATGCTTATAGCATGCAAAATGATTTTGAAGCTATGCGCTAAAATACTGGTAAATGTTCCAATAAGCACGGGAATGCAATGTGCAAACCAAGGCCCTTGCTACAAATTCTAGTGTAGTATTTAATTGTAATGATCAAGTACAAATGCTTAGGTTGGTATTTTCCCTGCAAAAATTCGAGACATGTTTGCATCTAGATTCAATTACTGCAGCATAGATAGAGAGATAAAAATTGTTTCAATTATATAGTTGTGAAACGGAAACTACTTTGCTTATTCAGAAAAGCTGTGCCATGAGAAATTCCAGTGAAGAGTTTTGCAATGTGCTTAGACAGGAAAAGCCGAAAAAGTTGTAAAATCACAACTTTAAAACTAAAATCTTCTATTATTGAACCAAACATGGTTGTAGTGTCCACATCTTTTCAGTGCCAATAGGATCAAAGTGCGAACAAACTTGGGAGTTCCTACAGCAACGAACCACATTAGCATGAAACAGACTGTTAAAACCCAAATTTACAAAAATCACCATGTTTTCACATCCATCCATTACCAGAGTTCATATATACACGTCTAATCAATTTTAGAAAAGAATGAAGTCTATATTCGACCTCCTAAAATAACGTTAAGCCATAAAATCAGGTATATTAAAATCTGCTTATTTGATTATCATTTGGAGCCCTTTCTTTATCCATTGTCAACAACCTTGATCCTTTCCTTTTCTTTCTCATAACTCTAATTTCCCTGGATAACTTATTTGTAATTTAATCCGAATCAGTGTCAATTTATTTTCGTCGGTTAAACAGAAACAAATCAATTCAATAAGTAAAACTAGTTATTAATTATAATTTAACCACAAAATTTAAGACAAAGAACAAAAATCAATAAATTACCTTCCAAGCCAAAGAATATCCCAGGCGATTTGCAACAGAACTGCTTGCAACCCAACAGAAAAAGCACAATAAAGCAGCCAAAAAGCCAGCTTTCTTATCCAAACATATATAGAACAGGGCATAAATTACAGTGAACAAGAACCCATAATTCAAGACTAATACACTATGATCGCACAAAACAATTGGTGAATTATTGAATAAAGGAGGTGTAAAATAAAACATAACAAGAGCAGTGAAAAGGATTGGCCAAACAAACAACATATGAATAAAAATATTTATTGGGTTGCTGTGATATGCTCCGTAGAAAGCAAAGTGTTTTTCCAAATCCAATAAACCCATCTGATGATAGATAAATTTGCTGATTTTTGTCGAATTTTGATTTTAGGGTTTGAAGATTGATTGATGGGTATTTAAAGGTGAATTTAGACAACAGATTCGTCAAAACAACAGGTGTGAAACTTTGGATTCTTGGTTGATGTTCCTTGACGATGACTAGTTTATAGAATAATGCTAAGTAGCCCACTAGATTACAATTTGGATTAGATTGCGTTAACGGACATTAATTGATATGACTTATTTAATTTCATATTTTATTTAACCTATAATTTAGAGTCATCTAAATTGGGAATGTGTTAACGTGCGCTATAGCGCAGCACGCATTAACCTACGCGTACCTTTACTTTTTTGCATTTTTTAATCAAAATCCTTGGGCTTTTTTCGTCGATGTTTGAGTTCAATTTTAGTGGAAATTACACAAATTCAGGTGTTTAAAGATTGATTTTCAAAAATCAGGTTTAAAGTTTAATTATTCAAAAATCAGGTAATAATTTTATATTTATTAATTTTTGTGGAAATTACAAAAAATCAAATGTTTAAAGATTGCTTTTTAAAAATCAGGTTTAAAATTTAATTATTCAAAAATCAGGTAATAATATTATATTTTAATTAATATAATAATATTATTAAACATAATATTAATAAGCCTAATTTTATCGATTCCTTCCTCCCTCTCGTCTCCACCATTCTCCCTCTTCTTCCTCTCCTTCCTCTCCTCCTCTCTCCCTCGGCCTATACGTGAAGTTGTCGTTCACAATGTCGCGACGCTACTGAGAATGGCAGCGTGCGAGGTTGCTGTTCACAGTAACATCGCGACAGGTAGTGGGTGTGTGTACTGTGAGTGTGTCTGCAATGGCGGAGATGAGTTGTAGTGATGATGTTGCGTCGAGGTGTGATGGTGGTCGTCTTTCCCTATTCTTTCTTTCCCCTCCCCCTCTCTCCCTCGATTGTGGTGTCTGGTGGGTTCATATCTGATTGGTGGTGGTGGTAATAGTGTATGGTTGGATGCGGTGGTGGTGGTGGTGGTGGTGTGAGTGCGGTGGTATTGCTGGCGTGGTGGCGCAATGTCAGTATGTGGTGTTTGATCAGTTGTGGAGCAGATGTGGTGTGTGGTGGGTTGGTAGGTTCAGATTTGGTTTGATGGTGGTGGTTACAGTGGTGAGGTGGTGATGTTGTGGTCATGATATTGTGTTGTTATTATTGGTGGTGGTGGTTGAGGCAGTGGCGACGGGATGGAGAGTGTTTGTGACAACTATTTGGTTGATTTGTGACCAAGTATTGGTGCTGGATCGGGTTTTAGGGTTGGTTTTTTGGTGTATATGACCAATTATTTGGTTCGCTGTAACTAACCATTAAATCGTGATCTTAAAATTTGATAGTTTGTGACCAAAATTTTGAAAATATGTGATCGATAGATAAACTGTAACCTATAAAATTTTTGATTTGTAATATCGAAATAATCTCTATCAATTAATTTAATAATATGTGACCAATAAAAGTTGTAACATATAATT
>CAIGRB010119257.1:0-29138 GCA_903798255.1 Fraxinus quadrangulata
TCAACATTGTATAAGGATCGGTGTACCTTGTTGTAAGTCACCGTGTGGGTCATATTGAGGTCTAGTAAAGCTCAATAGTGTGGGTCATGTTGAGGTCCCGTAAAGTTCAACATTGTATAAGGATCGGTGCTCCTTATTTGTAAGTCACCGGAAGTATTGTAAAAGGTTGAATTTCACCACAAGTCAATCAACATAGTGAAAAGACCTTGCTCGTTCTGGAGAGCTTGGTAATGGAGGACGTAGATCATTGCTTTGGATCCAACCTCCATATTTATATCGTTTGCATCTTCTCTCCCTTTTACTTATCGCTTTCATATTTGCACTTATTATTTGATTGATCTACTTGTTTGAACTTGCTTATTATTATTATTATTAATTTATCAACGTGTTTTTAGTTTACGTGATTTTAGTTCATTATTCGAAAAAGTTTTAAAAACCAATTCACCCCCCTAGTTAGTTATTCTTGGGTTAACATATATTTCTAAAGGAAAAGAACCGACAGTCACATTAGGTACTACGGCACGTACACATATCGACGACGGCGGAATGAGGCATTTCCTTAGTGCTCATTACAAGAGGCTTTTTGAGAGGATTCTCTAGAAAAGGAAAATGTGGCTAGAAAGGCATGTGGTTCTGGATGATTTAGAGGGTTATGAGATCTCTACTCTTATCGGTATAGCACGGTGGCCAGGGGTGATAGAAAAGCCCCATCGGGTATATCACATTTTGGTTCAGGAGTTTTATACAAACTTTAATAGAGAGATCGACGATCCGGAATCTGACCATGAACACTACACTAGGGTTCGGGATAAGTGGGTGATGTTTACCCCCGAGGTGATCGATGAATACTATGGATTAACTCGGGACAACATTGTTCCTATACCATTGGAAGATGATATGACACTGGTAGTTCAGATGCTCTACGGTGAACAGGGCGAAGTAGGAGAAGAATTTGAGTACAATCGATTGACTCGCTCATTGACAGTGATAATGAAATTTATATGCTACAACGTTGAGCCCTCCTCGCATATGTCTACTTTCAATTTTGCCAGAGTGAGACTTCTATTCCACTTGGAACGAATGTTCAAGATTGATTGGCTCGGCATCGCAGCCTTGTCAGAAGATGATTTTTCCCAACCTTATCAGTGGGATATGTGTAAACACAAAACTATTGTATGGTGGATTCTCCTCCTCTAAAATTCTTGTGTTCTTATTTTCTTCATCTTTATTTCATTATTGTTATTATCTTGTGATCCAGAATTTATAAGAAATGGTATTAGAGAGGAAGGTTGATTGTTTCACATGGCGACAATAAAGAATGACATTCCATTATTGGATAGAAACACAAGATTTATATTGTGGCAAGTGAAGATGCGAGTGGTGTTGGTACAGATGAATTTGGAGGAAGGCTTGTTTGGCTTTGATAGCATGTCTGTGCCTGGACGCATGATGAAAAGTGGCACAGGGATCGAAAAGCCCATTCTCAAATTTATCTACATCTCTTGAATCAAATTATTCAGGATGTTCTTAAGGAGAATAGTGCCGATGCGTTGTGGTTGAAGTTGGAGCAACTTTACATGACAAAGAGCATGACCAACAAGCTACACTTGAAGCAACGCTTGTATTTTCACTGGATGTTTGAATGTGCGTCATAGATGATCACGTAATTATGTTCAAAGAAATTGAAGCTGATTTGGAGACATTAGAGGTTAAGTATGACGAGGAGGACTTGACTTTGATGTTGTTGTGTTCGCTGCCATCATCATATGTGACTTTTAGGTATAATATTCTCTATAGTCGGGATACTCTCTCTGTGAAAGAGGTCTGTAATGCTTTATCTAAGGAGAAGATGAGGCATCTTGTTGGAGGATCTGAAAATCATGCTGAAGGCTTGGTTGTGCGTAGGAGGAATCAAGATAGAAACCTTGACAGAAATATGAAGGCTAGATCGAAATCTAGACTTGCTGAGAAGACATTTCACTACTGTAAAAAAAAAAGAGCATATTAGAGCTGATTGCTACGCTTTGAGAAATAGAAATAAAGCTACTGGTACAACAAAGAAAGGGAAGCAACCTGTTAATATAGCGGATGCTGATATTGTGGAAGATGAGCAAAGTGGTGGAGATCTTCTTGTGATTTCTGACAGATATTCTAAACCTTGTAACGAATGGGGTTTTGACTCAGCTTGTACTTTTCATATGTGTCCTAATAGGGACTAAAAATATGTTTGTTAGTAGAAATATAGTATTTGATGAACTTGCTACGGTTCGTGGTTCATCTCTTGGGGATTCTTATAAAGCTGAGGAGCAAAATTATTCAATTCAGGTGGAGTTGGAAATTAGTTCAAATGAATAATCAGAGGTTGTAGAACATTCTACTACAAATCAGTCCAGTTCGGAGTTGATAGAAAGTAATATCTTGCCACTTTGCCTACACCACTAGTACCACAGTATTCAATAGCTAAGGATAGACCTCGCAGATAGATTAAACCTCCATATAAGTATGAGGAAACAGATTTGGTAGCTTACGTATTAAGTGTGGGTGAAGACATTGATTCTACTAAGGAGCTTGCTACATATTTAGAGGCAGTTAGTTGCAGTGATTCTAGTAGATGGATGATTGTTATATAGGAGAAGATGAAGTCATTGAACAAAAATAACACTAGGACTTGGTGAAATTACCTAAAGGTAAAAAGTGGTTCGTTATAAATGGGTGTTCAAAAGAAAGTAATGCACATCAGGGATTGAGGATGCTAGATACAAGGCTAGATTGGTGGCAAATGGTTATCGTCAGATTTCGAGTGTTAATTTTACAGATATGTTCTCGCCAGTTGTAAATCATAGTTCTATTCGGGTTTTACTTGAAGTGGTGGCAAAGAATAATTTGAACCTTGAGCAAATGGATGTCAAAACAACATTCTTATATAGAGAACTTGAGGGAGAATCTACATGCAACAACTCGAGGGGTCATTGCTTTAGAGAATGAAGACTATGTATGCTTATTAAAGAAATCCTTGTACGGATTGAAGCAGTCACCGAGGCAGTTGTATAAGAGGTTGATTCATTCATGACTACTTATGGTTTTGATAGATGTAATTATGATAGTTGTGTGTACTTCAAAAAGAACAGTGGTGGATCAACTACATATTTGTTATTATATATTGATGATATGCTCATAGCAGTAAAGGATAAAGCAAAGATCAGAAAAGTAAAATTACAACTCAGCAAAGAGTTTGACATGAAGGACTTGGGTACAGTAAAGAAGATTCTTGGAATGGATATCTTGAGAGATAGAAAGGCTGGTAGATTATATTTGAGTTAGAAGGGGTTTATTGAGAAGATGTTTGAAAGATTCAATATAGTTGAAAGTTAAGGCTATCAGTACTCCCTTGGCTGCCCATTTCAAATTATCGTCTAACTTGTATCTCCAGTTAGATGAAGATATTGATTAGATATCTCGAATTCCTTACTCCAGGTTCGCTCATGTACATAATGGTTTGTACAAGACCTGATTTGGCACATGCAGTTAGTGCAGTTAGCAGATACATGTCTAATCCTGGCAAGGAACATTGGAAAGCAGTGCAGTGAATCTTCAGATACTTGAGGAGCTCTTCAAATACTTGTTTGCATTTTGGTAGAAATTCAGATGGAGTCATCGATTTTGTAGATTTAGATTATGAAGGGGATCTTGATAAGATGAGATCATTTATAGAGTATGTGTTTATCATTAGAGGCTGTGCCATAAGCTGGAAAGCTACTTTGCAAAATACAGTGACTTTGTCTACAACAGAAGCATAATACATTGCCATTACAGAGGTATGTAAGGAGGCTATGTGGATGAGATAATTGATTGGTGAAATCAGTGAAGACTTATAGATTTTTACATTATTCTGTGATAGTTAGAGTGTAATTTTCTTGACTAAGGATCAGATATTTCACGAGAGGACTAAGCACATTGATGTAAGGTATCATCTTATGCGTTATGTGATTGCTCGTGGTGATATTATACTGAACAAGGTTGATATTAGTGATAATCTCGCTGATGTAATGACAAAATCAATTCCTATTGCTAAGTTTGAATATTGTTTGAATTTAGTGGGTGTTTGTCATTGATTTAGTTTATTGGGATTTGTTTGGAAGATGATGAGTAGTGTTTATTAATGGAGTTGTGAATTTGAATTCCTTGTGTTGGAATTTGGTTTAAGGTGGAGATTTGTTGTGGTTTGACCCAAATTCTAGTGGGTATTAGAGTTTAAATTGGAGTGGTCTTAAAGAGATCAAAATTATGGACCGGAGAAAAAGTCGTCGCATTTTCGCTCGCCGGTGCTAGCTGGCCGCTCGAGCGATCCCGGTGGAAAACAACTCGAGAGTTTGTCGCCCGTATGTCGTTGCCTCGTTGCTCAAGAAAAAAGAGAGAAGACATTTATACAACCTTCAAGAGAGCTTAAATTTCAATTGAGAATATTGAAATATTGATATAATAAATATAAAGCTATTGATTATAGTGGATTCTCCTCCTCTAAAATTTTTGTGTTCTTATTTTCTTCATTTTTATTTCATTATCGTCATTATTTTGTGATTCGAAATTCATAACAGTTATATTATATCACATTTTATTGTAAAGTAAGGTTTGAATCTATATTTATATTTAAATTTTCACAACACATGTGCGTATCTATTTAATTGATTCAAAAGAATTCAAATGATATAGATTACGTCCCTTTTTGATAAAAATGACTAAAATGTCACTTTCTATTTTAGCATCTTAATTCACGTGCAAAAATACAAATAAAATGTTACATCATGTCACTTTTTAATATAAAACAAGGATTGAGTTCGTATTCATATATAAATTTTCAAAAACATGAATGTATGCATATTTAATTGCTTCAAAGAAATTCAAATGAGATATATTGTGACTTTTTAGATTGACAAAGAAATTCACTTTTCTCATTTTCACAAACATTTCTCATTTATCACTTGAATTGATGCAAACTTGATTTTTCATATGTTTTGACTCAGTTCAATTCATACAAGTCTGGATGTTAATATATATTAACTCAAAATTATTAATCCAAACATGAAATTTCATATGCACTAGATCAAAAAAAATCTCAACAACATTAAAATCAGACAAATATAAATGAATTGAATAAAAAATCAGCAAGACAAGACCTGTAGATTTTGGCTTATTATTTGCAAATTTAGGGAAGAAATTTTTCAAGAAAATGTAGTTCAAGCCGTCCTTGATCTTGTTTGGGCTTGATTTGTGCAATATTTCCTCTTATGATTTTGAATTTCCTTGATTTCAATTGAAAGACTTTCGATGTCACCTCTTTTTGCAATCAAATGTTTCCACCGCATTTCTTACGATTTTAATTGTTGAAATGGTAGTATTTATATTTTAGTCCATGCTTATATTGATTTTTCAAATGCACCTCAAAATTAAGGGAATTTCTATAAGTACTCCAAAAATAATTTTGTTATCATATGATTTTTGTAACAGGCCCAAGGCACACCCCCTAATATCTGCCCCGCCATACTATTAAACAAGTTCTCATTCCCCATTCATGTCATCTCCCACTGATTTCAGCAAGCCGTATTCCTTTCTAATATGCACTTTATACAGGACTTTGAAAATGTTTTATGGTCTTACACTAATTATTACAAAGATTGTAATTGTCAAATTGACTATCACTGTAGCAGGACTAATCTATATTGGATACACCTAAACTTTCAGATTTATGAAAATTTTAAAAGTCCAGATTATGTACACTCTCAGTATATATGACATATTCTACCATATAATAAAACCTCAACATGTATTGAGAGGAGAAAGATGAATATCTCTCTCATCCCATAGAATATCTTTTGTCTGTTTTGAATATAGAAAATAATTTTTATATGCATAGTGCATGTTTCCCAATTGTGTTCAGGGTTTTACTCAATACTAGTCACGTGTTGTTAAGTTGTTTTCTTTTGAAATCCGACCAATCCACAATCTTGTGGATATCATGCCAATTTTCTTGTATTGCCTTGATGCCAATCTTTCCAAATGGACTCTTGATTTCTTATTTGTTTGCTTACAAAGTTGTAAAGGTGAAGTCAGTGGCATATGGTTTAGAACCCCTTGGATTCACGCCACCGTTCTCTGCATGAAGCTCTTCAGTAGCTTTTAGCTTATAAAACATGCAAATTCGAGATTTGAAATCATGTTAGAGATGACAAACTGTGATTTGACAATTAAAAAAAAATTATTTTCCCATCCAATCAATTTTTGTCAATCATGCAAATGTCAACTATGATGTACAAATTCAATATACAAATGGCAAAGTCTTTTCACTATAGTCTTGCAAATGCAATTTTGTAATGTAGTCTGTCGCGGAAGCTTGCTTCGAGAGTCGTCAAATGGTGTTTTCGGGCTCAGTTTTACGTTATCTTTCTCTACCAAACAACCAATCTCCATGGCTCCAACCCATAACCAATATATTCACCTCGATTGCTCCTCAATTTCACCCACAAAGGACAAGATAATGGTGATAATTTGTTGCCACAAAGGCAAGAAGAAAAACTATGAAAGAAGGCAAGAAACGAGGTCAAAAAAAGGGAAGCCACCCGTTTTTTCTTTCCTCAACAGCTGCCAGTTTTCTCTCTTCTTCACACGGTTTCTTTTTTCTCTTTTCACACAAATCACATACAAAACAACCAGGGCAAAAAAAACATATATATAAGTTATGTTAGGCTTTAGTTAGACCAATAAAAGAGGTTAAATGAGTCGAGATTCAAAGCCATCCAATAGGTAATATAAATGGACCATGAGCGACATTAATTATTTAAGTTACTTAAAATGACCCACGTTGTTTTCGGGTTGAGCTTTTGAACTTGGTTGTTGGTAATAATTTAATCTAACATTTACATCATTGCTCGAGATTCATTGGGTATCGAAACCCAACAAATCTCCACCTTGATACTTAATCAATCTACAAGTAATCAAAACACAAAATTAACGCTTGCGTAATCAAGGTAACAAATAAAATTGGAATCACAGATCTTACCTTGTTTTCATACCTGAAACACATACCATACCTGCTCCATGTACTTATTAAGGCTAATGAAAAAGAAAAAAAAAAAAATCCAAGTAGAAGCATATAATTATAGTAATCAATCAAGAGCAAATAATCATACGATGGAAATATAACGTAGGATAATCCACAGATCTTTTCCAAAAAGCGTTTACACAGAATAACAGATTAACACTAAGTTAATCAAGCAAACGGTCAAAACACTTGTAACAAATGCATAAATAACCCCATGAAAAGATCTCCTACACTTATCATATCCCATTCCGTGTTACATATCTCACCATATTACCTACCATACTCACTAGACTGAACACTCAACTCATATCTAACTAGTAGACCTCTATAGATCCTATGTCCTTGGGATAATCCTCTATTACTACATCACTTCTCCCAACCTAAGTGGATAATGGGTCTTCACTTAACAGAAATAATAGAAGTGCATATCTCACACTCCAACTGATTAGGGTCTCTTCACAGATAAATGATTCCAACATTTGATCCCCTCTCCACTTGTGATCCAAATGTTACATTCCATATCCCTGGTACAAATCACCAATGTACCCCTAGGCATCTATACTCCATCTCACCAATAGATATACAACACATGACTATGCATGTAAGCAATTACACCAAGTTATTAAATTGCTGTCAAATTCATACAATTGCACATAACAAATACATTGAAATGCACATATAACCATGCAACAGAATTAAGCAATCACATATATGCAGAAAGGATTATATACGGATGTACGTGCAGTAATTAGATTTACTCTTAATAAACTCCACTAGTATCATCACTCGACCCTAAAACCACATTTTCCCACCTCTTTTCTTATCTTTCCTTTTCTTATCATTTTTAGGACATCATATTTCACCATATCCAAATTTATCATAGTTAAAATACATCTTACTTTTCGCATTGCCTTAGACCTACGTTTGTTATCAAAATTTTTATGAAAAACCTTTTCGTTTTGCCAAATTAAAAAATCATATTTTCCATTAAAATAGTGACTCAAAATGTTTTGTCATTATACCAAAAAAAAAAAAAGGTCACATGCAATTAAATGCACAAAACACAAAATACAACCAACGACGACCACAAGTAAAGTACAAACACAATTAACACATAATGGTCAAGTAAAAACTTTTCTAAGGCCACATGCAATTCTAATATTGAAAAATAATTGACAACAAATACATGAAGAATTTAAAGCAAATAATGAATAAGTAATTTTTAGGTCTAACAACAAGTAATGATTATCCCTTCACGGTAATCTCGGTCCTAATGTCACCACTCACGATAACTTCTAATGCGAAAAGTAAATCGTTATCCTACATAATAACCATAACTGTAATAATAAAAGGTAAATAACATGATACCGAGCAGACATCATTTGAAGGTCTGAAAATATCGAGAAATGCGAATTTATCAATTTAGGATCACTACTAATCCTAACATCTCCAACAATCGCAGGAATCAATCAACCACGATCGAATCCTGAACACGCAAAGAACACAATCGTCCACACTTCACTGTATAACCTGAAATGGAAAACTAACAACACCAAAATATCAAAAAAATGTTTGGAACAAATTATTAAAAGAAACCGTCGTCGAATTCTCTTTCACGCGCCTCCACGCACGATCGACTATTTTTGTGCGTGGCCTCCACGCCCCGTTGCACACACTAGCACCTCCGATCATGCGCCTGACAGTCGAAACAACGTCAGCCTGCACTTCACACCGTTGATCTTCATTTCACCACTAGGTCTCTGGATTCGCCGGAAATCACGAAAACAAGTTCGGTTTTTCACTATTTTTCGACAGTTTTTCGATCAATTTTTTTGCCGCTTTTCTGAACGATTTTTGGTCAATTTTTCAAGCCTAATCCACCACCTTAAAGCTCTGATACCAATTGTCACATAAGCTTACTCCACGGGTCGTGAAAACGGTATTTTCAGGGCTCAGTTTCACATTACTTTTCTCTATCAAAAAACCAATCTCTACTGTTCCAACCTATAATCAATATATTTATCTCGGTTGCTCTTTAATCTCACCCACGAAGGACAAGATAATGGTGATGATTTGTAGCCACAAAGGGAAGAAGAAAAACTATGAAGAAGGCAAGAAACGAGGTCAAAATACAAAGGGAAGCCACACATTTTTTCTTTCCTCAAAGGATGCCGGGTTTCTCTCTCTTCTTCACATGGTTTCTTTCTTCTTTTTTCACACAAATGACATACAAAATGACTAGGGCAAAAAAGATATATATAGGTTAGATTAAGCTTTAGTTGGACCAATAAAAGAGGTTAAATGGACCAAGATTCAAAGCCATCCAAGAGGTAATATAAATAGGCCATGAGCAATATTAATTATTCAAGTTACTTCCAACGTCCGACATTATTTTTAGGTTGAGTCTTTGGACTTGGTTGTTGGAAATAATTTAATCCAACGTTTACATCATCGTTCGGGATTCATTGGGTATCAAAAGCCAATATAATCCTTACACAAAGTCTACCTACTCCGTTAGAGTTAGACAAAGACGTTGAGGTCGGCTGAAATTTAAATATTTTCCAATTAACTCATGCCATAGGATATGCTTTAGGCCACACGAGATCTAGTTTATAAAGCTGAGCTTATGAACCTGTGATAAATTTAGTCAAATTCTCAAACAAGTATTTAGATCATGTTAACTTCAAGATGTCCTTTTAGATTTCTGTAACTTTCTTTGCAAATAGGATCGACACTCTCCCTAGAAAATATAAAATGGTGAAAGTATGATAGGCATGAGAAAATTATACATATCCACCAATCAAAAACTAAGAAAATATCTGAGTAATCTTATTGAACAAAAGCCTCAAAGATGACAACCAATGATTTGAAACAATTGAAAATTGTCCAAAATACACAATAAAAAATACATGATTACAATACATCGTATGCAATTGTTATCAAAATACTGTTTAATGTGGGCATCATTCGTATGTATGAACATTAGATTAATTTAATGTCCATTTTTATCTCACTTCAATAATATACTTATAATCAGAATAATTTAAATAAAAATAAAGTTAAATATTTTTTATTGAAAAAATTAAATTTAGAGACATATTTTGATAAATACACTCTATTTCAGGCTTTTGCTGTTTCTTTTGAACTCGATTGGGTGCAACTTCTTTATTCTTTCTTTTTTTGAACTTATTCTTAAAGATACTAGATAAGTGAGCACTTTCAATTCTATCTTGCTTAAGCATTTCTTCTTATTGCACACAGTATTACTGAATGAAGTAAAATAGTTTTTATTTAACGAATGTTGATAAATATAATATGTAATTAAATATAAATGTATTCTCTATAGTCATTGGGTAGTTCAACTTGGTATCAGAGTCCGGTAACTTATTTAAGCTCAAGTTTCTTACCACCATTTAGCTTATGAAAAATTGTCATTTGTCTAGTTTTAACAATTTGATCTAAGCGTGAAAGTACATGCTAAAGACAACATTACAAAATACACGAGTCTCATCTTTAAAAGCTTAGTTGTTCTTGCAGTTTGACTGTATGCAACTCTAACTACTATTATGCTACAGAAACGGATTTATTAACAATAGTTTTTTTATATATAGCTAACAACAATGTCAACAACGGCAAACAATAATCCCAACGGCAAACAACAAACAACGGCAAACAACAAACAACAGAAGAAAATTTCAGGCCATTAAAACACACAATTATGCCTTGTACTCAAATTCTTGCAATTTTACATACATTATTCTGGATACAGACACAGAAACTTGTGAACATTTTCGGCCCTTGAGTGATTTAGATGAAAAATCTGATAAATATTAAAGTCAAGGTTATCAATTAATTTTAACTACACATTTTATGAGATTTACAATTTTTATCGAACTTTTCAAAAACAAAATTCATCAATTTTTATTGAAATCTACTAAATGTATGATCTTTAGCAAAATCAAACTGGGACTTAGGGTAGAATGTGGGAGTTCCAGCTATGGATTTTTAAATTTGTCTGGTAGCTGTAAGTGTTGCTAGTGCTATGATGATATTGTTGTGTTTTTTGACACACAATAAATTTTGGACGATGATGTTAAATCGATGTTGGATAATTTATATCGATATCTTTGTGATGGCTCGATCCGAAAACAAATTAGGGCCACTAGAAGCAATTTTATTGAGTTAATGTTGCTCGTAGCCCAACACTCATGGATGTCTCAAGTTATTGAGTTGGATGGTGATATTAGTTGACCCATTTATTCTTAACATTAGCCCTTTTGTTGGAGGCCTAATGCTTTGGTTATATGGGCCACTTGACTTGGCCCATAAAGGGACCTAATGTGATTTTGGCTTTATACATCTTCTATTTTTGTCTACAGCCGCGTGGTGGATGTGTGTGCAATAGAGGAAAAATAGTGAGGTAGCCATTCTTGGTGGTTCGTTTGAGTGTTCAACCATTGCACCTCTTTTCTTCTTCCGTTTGTGATATTGTTACCACCAGCTTCCTCCTTTGTGGGGGTGAAAATTAGTAGCAACTAGAGTGTTAAAGTTGTGGGTTGGAGGTTCTTCGATTGGTATTTGTTTGATTGATTAAACTGAGTCTAAATCAAGATTTTTCAAAAAATTTCGTGACAGACATGTTCATTAATTGCCATTCTTAACAAAACTAAGCTCTTAACAAAATTAAGTGGTGCTAGTGCGGCCACCGCAGCATTAGTTAACGTTGTTTACAAGTTTTCTTAGTCTAAAAGTGAAATAAGAGGAAATAAGAGGCGATAATATCTTCTAAGCAATTACTTTTGACTTAAACATGTTTTTCCCTGAATAAGAGGGAATTTAACTTCCAATTAATGTAAATGCTTAAAAGTTTCATTTAATATCTTAGAAAATTTCACAAATTGAATTATGTACTGCTATGGACATGTATTTTTATAATGCTCAACGCCTTAAAACATATTTTAATTAGACAGGCGCTACGATTACTACACTTTCAGGAATTTAGTTTTTAAGGAGTTTAAAGCGTACAATTTCGTTACCAATACCATCTGTTGTGGAGTCTTTTTGTTTCATAAAATTGGATTAATTTAAAATGTTCAATAATTCAGCTCCATGAAAAAAAAAAAAAAAACTAATATTAATCCATCATTCTCTTCGTGAAATAATGGATCTCTTTAGTTTTCACTGGGAAAATTCACAAACTAGTTCAAGTGCTTGTATGATCAAACTTTGTCAAAATTTATACCGATCAAACTTCAATTTTAATCGTACCTTTAAGGAGACCCACAATTTTTATCAAAAGCTAAGTCACACAAGTCCCAATTATCTTTTTTGATTATTGATTATTTTATATTTTTTGAGTGAAGAATAAGTATCGAAATCTTGGCACTTAATTGTTGAAGAAAACAAATTCATAGCCATTATATTATGAATTTTGCTATTTTTACAAAATTTTTGTACACATAATTTGACATCCCTTAATTTGAATTTCAAAAATTTAAATTAAGGGACAAACGCAAGTCACCGCCAACCTATTTGTACAAAATCATTTATACAAGTAGAATAATTGTTATATTATTTTATTATGCTACCTATACTTAAAAATGATTCATAAGATATCACATAAAATGATGTGGATGAAAAAATTAATTGTATTTTAAATTGGTAAATTGTAAAGTGTCATGTGGCATTATGTAACTTTATGTAAACCTTTATATACATGTAGCAATATCCCATATTATTAACCTTAATGATTCTATGGCATCTAAGAGGCTACCAGAAAACATGCCAAAACATGCCACACTTTTCTTTCGAAGCCTTTAATACATAGAAGCATTTTTGGTAGTGTGATCATGATTCAGTTATAAGTCTCCTTAGTTACTAAGGGAGTTACTATGTCAAAGTAAATATATGCATTAGCATTAAGATATAATCAGAGAATAGAGTACAGATGACTCCAAGAGTGTCACATTTGGCTACTACAATATCCTGTCCAGAGAAAAAAAATACAGATTTTAGTTAGCTTATGGTATTAGTTTTTTAAATATATATACATGTATATAATAACTTTGGTTATATTTGTTCTTGAAAATATTTATTCATTTTAAAACCATCGCAAGTGTANTTTATAAATTAATTTAAATATATTAGAAAATGAATCAAGGGAAGTGAGGATTTAGCTTAGAATCCACTATCAATATAGAAGATTGACGATTGAGATATTTTGAGTTTCCGGCAGTGGTGATTGATGTATAATCGAGTGCTGCCATAGTGACTGTGGTGGTGGATCAAGCAAGGAGACGACGATGAGAAAATGTTTGAATTGTATAGTTTTACGATAGGAGTATCTCTTCTCACACATGATTAAAAAAATGGTTATATATTAACTTCTTATTTAGACAATCTTTTTTGTTAAATATCTCGAATGTAAATGTTTTAAAAGACATTCTTTCCTTTTTGAATCTGTAATTACGTCAACCTGAACTTGAATTCTCCAAAATTAGGTAGAGATCGATTGACGAAAATAACAAAAACAGCAATGGTATATAAAATTCAAACTTTTATTTGCATATAGAAGTTATCACATGATTTCTTCAAATTCACACAGCATCTTCCAACTCGCATACTGAAATTATAAAAATAGATATTTAGCTGATGCTTATTAAACTAGTATGGGTTATTATATTGTCCATATAATCAGCTAAAGGCTTATTCTTGATAACTTGAACTTTTTGTTTTTCCAAAGTTGTCTCAAACCCTGAAAATCACAAGGAAAACAAGAAAAATACATATGTTAGTACTGCAATATTTATCAACTTAAACTTTTAAATGCACTAGTTTAACATGGTTTCAAAGTAATCAAACATCATGAAAAAATAAAGTAGAAATTTGATGAAAAAATATATTTGGCATAAAAACTAGCATACGGTGAATGGCTAAATTTTGCCTAGTTTGACAACAATTAAAATGAATTTTTTTGGGGAAAATGAGTTTTCGAATAGTGAATTTTGGAAAATATGTGATTAAAATGTATGAAATATTTTTGGATTCACATGCAAAATATTTTATTGTGAGAATGAATTAAAAAATGAATTTGACAGAAAAAGAGTTTTACTTTAATGATTGTTAAACATGGGCTTAAATAAATGTATCTCCACTCTATTTAACATATAGATAGAGTGATTTGACTCATAATATATATACATATATGTTAAAAAATATATATAAAAGTAGAATATTTCCATACCGATTATAATCCGTTAAGATTCTTCCAGCATCGGTGTTAGCAATGATGGAGAAGGCTTCTTGGGAGAGATCAAGCTGGTCATTTCGGCATCCGGGACAAAGATCTACAATTGTTACAGTAACTTCTTTTCCCGTGCAAGGTTGTAGTACTCCTAGGTTGGTGCGTCCAGTGCACCTCACTCTGTACCTTCGTCCACAAGCTGCTCCATTGTTGTATAATGAAGGATTTGCTGCCGCTATCATTTTACCCCGATTTTCGAATCCATAGCATGCCGATGCTACACATAGTTCAACTAGTCTGTTAGCTTGCATTGATCAGTTACCAAAAATTAGTACTATAAGGTCAAAGTTTTCTTTTAGTACTTATTTTATGAGTTAAACAACTTTGCCAAAAGAATAATATTAGAAGCAGTGCCACAATCCGAGGTGGCGAGAGATAATTTGATGGAAAAGATGACTACTGTATTTAAACAGTCCAGATAGAAATATCAAACCAATGAATTAATATAATATGAAAGAAACTAACGAACATAAGTAGTGTAGAAAGTTGCAGTTCCAGGAATGGCACTGGCCATGGAAATCAGGCTAGTGGCAATGAGTGTTGCCATGATAATACGTTCAATAGCCATTTTCAAATCTTTTGAGTAATGAATTCTGTAAAATTTGGTTTCAAGTTTGTATATATGTGCAATCACAATTTCCTGCGTCTAAGTAACTAGTAATCATGTTTATTTATAGCAGCGGGACATGGTACAATTCAACTTTTATTTCTTCTGCCGTGGCTACTACATTAAACGTGATTCACACGTTTCGTTGGTCTTCGGAATGACTTTTTGCTGGAAGAATTAGGCATATAATTGATATTTAATTATGCTCAATTTCTAAGATAATGCTTTATCAAAGAGAAATTATGAGCTATTAATTGCATGCATGGCTAATGCTATATGGTTTGAAGTGTCGGATCATGTGTCCTCGAGTATATGTCCGATACACGATTTGTAAAGTAGACAAGCTTAGTTGTTCTTGCAGTTTGACTGTATTCAACTCTAACTATTATTATACTACAGAAACGGATTTATTAACAATAGTTTTTATATATATAGCTAACAACAACGTCAACAACAAATAACAGAAGAAAATACTTATAAATAAATGTGACGTTGTAAAGAAATAGTGAGGTAGTCATTCTTGGTCGTTCGTTTGAGTGTTCAACCATTGCACCTCTTTTGTTCCTCCATTTGTGATATTGCTACCACCAGCTTCCTTCTTTGTGGGGGTGAAAATTAGTAGCAACTAGAGTGTTAAAGTTGTGGGTTAGAGGCTCATCGGTTGGTATTTGTGATTGATTAAACTGAGTCCAAATCAAGATTTCTCAAAAGATATCGTGACAGACATGTTCATTAATTGCCATTCTTAACAATACTAAGCTCTTAACAAAATTAAGTGGTGCTAGTGCGGCCGCCACAGCATTAGTTAGCGTTGTTTACAAATTTTCTCAGTCTAGAAGTGAGATAAGAGGAAATATAGGACCTATTGTTTGGCGATAATATCTTCTAAGCAATTACTTTTGACTTAAAATATGTATTGACTACTGACTTCTTTTTTCCCTGAATAAGAGGGAATCTAACTTCCAATTAATGTAAATGGTTAAACGTTTCATTTAATATCTTAGAAAATTTCACAAAATTGAATTATGTACGACTATGGACATGTATTTTTATAATGCTGAACGCCTCAAACACATTTAATTAGACAGGAATTACGATTACTGCAATTTCAGGAATTTAGTTTTTAAGGAGTTTAAAGCATACAATTTCGTCACCAATATCATCTGTTGTGGAGTCTTTCTGTTTCATAAAATTGGATTAATTTAAAATGTTCAATAATTCAGCTCCATGAAAAAAAACAAAAAACTAATATTAATCCATCATTCTGTTTGTGAAATAATGGATCTCTTTAGTTTTCACTG
The DNA here is from genome assembly GCA_903798255.1 of Fraxinus quadrangulata. Classification (NCBI taxonomy): domain Eukaryota; kingdom Viridiplantae; phylum Streptophyta; class Magnoliopsida; order Lamiales; family Oleaceae; genus Fraxinus; species Fraxinus quadrangulata. Next base: position 16,308 of record CAIGRB010119257.1, read on the forward strand.
AGAAAATTCACCAACTATTGAAGTGCTAGTATGATCAAACTTTGTCAGAATTTTATTAGCTTTTGATCGAACTTCAATTTTAATTAACCTTTAAGGAGACCCACAATTTTTATCAAATGCCAAGTCGCACAAGTCCCAATCATCTTTTATGATTATTGATTTTTTTTTTTTTAAGTGAAGAACAAGTATCAAAATCTTGGCACTTGATTGTTGAAGAAAACAAATTCTGAATAATTGTTATATTATTTTATTATACTATTTATACATAAAAATGGTGCTTAAAGGATCTCATAAAATGACGTGGAGGGAAAATATTGATTGAAAAAGTTGACTATATTTTAAATTGGCAAATGATAGAGTGTTACGTGCCATTATGTGAATTTATATGTACAAGTAGCAAGATTCTATATTATTAACCATAATGATTCAGTCGTATTTAAGAGGCTACCAGAAAATGTGCCACACTTTTCTTTTGGCCTTTAGTACATTGTAGTATTTTTGGTAGTGTGGTCATGATTCAGTTATAATAGTCTCGTTAGTTACTAAGGGAGTTTTTCTCGTCATTTTAAACTCCAATTAATTTTAAAAAATTGGCAAGTTTGAAATTTATTTGTAAGAGTATGACATACAGTCTTAAAGTGTTGGGTTTATGTGACAAAATCATATCATAAAATTTCAAAATTAAAATGAATGGCCTATTCGGCTAGCTAGATATACATTGTCATTAAATGAAAAACAGATTTTTTATGTATTACTTTATCATATAAGGGCTATATTTAATGAAATCATCCCACACTACTTGCGAGATCAGTAGAGGAGAACAATAAAACTAAAAGTTTGAGAACCCGAAATCTAAATGCAAGAGAAGCGTGGACTAACTTATTTATATTTCGGGAAATGTGATAGTAAGAAACACAATTTACATCATCAAGTGAAGTTACTATGTCAAAGTAATATATGCATTAGCACTAAGACTAAAATCAGAGAATAGAGTACAGATGACTCCAAGAGTGTCACATTTGGCTACTACAATATCGTGTCCAGCGAAAAAAAAAACATAGATTTTAGTTAGCTTATGATATTAGTTTTTGAATATATATATATATATACATGTATATAATAAATTTGCTTATATTTTTTATAAATTAATTTAAATATATTAGAAAATGAATAAAGGGAATTGAGGGTTTAGCTTATAATCCACGATCAATATAGGAGATTGGGGGTTGAGATATTTTGAGTTTCCGACGATGGCGATTGATGTAGAATCAGGGGCTACCATGGTGACTGCGGAGGTGGATCAACCAAGGAGACGACGATGAGAAAATGTTTGAATTGTATAGTTTTACAATAAGAGTATCTCTTCTCACACATGATTAAAAAATAGTGATATTAATAGAGTATATCATTATACCTCGGTCTTCAAATCCATAGCATGCCGATGCTGCACATAGTTCAGCTAGTCTGTTAGCTTGCTTTGATCAGTTACCGAAAATTAGTACTATAAGGTCAAAGTTTTCTTTTAGTACTTATTTTATGAGTTAAGCCATTTTGTCAAAAGAATAATGTTAGAAGTAGTGCCAGAATTCTAGGTGATGGGAGATAATTGGATAGCGGTATCAAATCCTGGAGGAGAAGGAGAAGCTTTCAGGTGATCTACATGAGATAAACGATTTCAGATGGTGGGGAGCTAGTGCAGAAGCACGTAGTACATGAGAGCCTTCGCGTTTACAGTTAGGAAGTCAAGAAGTACTAAGGTTTAGTAGAGTCTGAATAGTCTGTAAGTTTTTATCGTTTACAGTCGATACTACTAGCTAGGGCTAGAATTTTTTTATCCCTTGAGGGGTTTTCTCCATCATAAATTTTGTAGTGTTATTTACTTTTAAGTAATATATCAATTATGGTAATTCAACTTAGGATAGTATTGCATGCAAACTCATCTGGATATAATTAATAATTGTGACTTGTCGCACTTATTAATTGATAAATTTAAATTTCGCATAAAACATTTATTCACCCCCAAGTGTTAGTTGGGTCGAATATCGTTATTTTCAGCGAGTTTGATCATTCTTACTATATAATGAATGCATTTAATAAGTTAACGAATTTGAATACTCTACTTTTTAAATGATTCAAATCATATTTGGATTGATTAATTATTGACATATAAAAGAAAATAAAAGAGGAGAAATAAATAAATTTTCTTGAAAAAAATAAATGAAGAACATTGCTAGTGTGTATAAATTAAATTACTCTTTGAATTTAAAAATACTCTTTATAAATAGAGTATTTTGAAGATTCTGTCATACTACCTCATGTCCACGTGTAACTCTATTTTGATCATTCATTAAAATTATTTATTATCTCTATCGTACAATAAAAAATATTCGTGCCTTCTAAACTCAAATTTCTTATTTGATCTTGAATAGTATAGTCTATAGATAAAAAAAATAACCATCATAAATTGTTTAAATGTGATTTTTCAAATTTATCACTTCTAATAATAGAAAATTTCTTCCTCGCTTGGTAATGAAGATTTTTTTTTCCAGTGATATGAAAATTGAGATTTCTTGAAATTTCAATATGAAATCAAGAATATTGATTTATATACAAAAATCTCTATGGAATTTCAACAAATGAAATTTTGAGTTGGCACAAAAAACTGGTTGTCATGGTTATTTTCACATCTTGAAATTTGTTATGCATTTATAAGCTTGAGGTGACGAAACTGCATTCTAATGAAAAAATTGAATGCTCAAAACTATTATTAGTTTGATATACGAATCAATCATGTGTCGTGGTATAAAGTCACCTGAAGCTTGAGGTGAGTCTTAAGCGATTGTGACAGCTTTTAATGAAAAAATTGAATGCTTAAATTATGATTAATTTGATATACGAATCAATCAAGTGTCAAGGTGCATAGCCATCCGGTTTGCTTTTGAGGTGGCTCAACACGACACACTTTTTGCTAGGTCAGGCAAGTTTGTATAGAAAAGTGTGAGGCCTGTTAGTTGAGTCGAACATGATTTTTTTAGTGTTAACTTTTAAAATAAATAAAATTTAAAAAGCCTGTTTAGGCCATCAAACATTGTCAACACATTTGATATCTATATCTAAGGGTGAACATGATTCTATTTAGACGGTGATAAATTTTGAGATCAAACCACTTAAGGCAGTTTGGAATTTCTTTTCAAACCAAATCAAACCACTTCAATTTTTAAACCAAATCAATTGAAGCCACTTTTTTCGGTCGGTCCGGTTTAATAAATAAATAAAAATAACGTATATCAAATAAGTTAAATCATAAGTATTAGTCTAAAATTTGAGGTTAAAACATAAATAACACCATTGAAAATATTACAAATCAAAATTCTATAATTCTAATAATTTTAATATAACATAATAGAAACATTTAAATATCTTATTCTTACTAATTGGTGCAACATTTACAACTGTAATACATGATTCATTCTCTCCATAAAGATAAAAATATAATATATTAATTCATTTATTATTTTAAATGATATAAAACAACTAATAAAAATGAATAGAAAGATTAAATAAACAAAAAATGATGTTCGGTAAAAATTTAAGGAGCCCAACACATGTCAGAACAAAACAATGCAACTATCAGTAAAATATAGTCAACAATTACCAAAAAATAAGAAAATTTGGATAAACTAGCACAAAAATTTAATCGAAAACCGTAATTAACACGCTAACAAAACTCCAAAACCGTAATTAACACGGGAAAACAAAACTCCAAAACCGTCCAATCCTCCACAAAGTCCCAAAACATTCACACACACACAACTACGAACCTCCATAAATCTCTAAAGAATCTGCTTAACAAAGCGCATCAAATTTCAATTCAAGCAATGGTGAACGCATTTTGATCGGCAATTCTCACTTTTTTTTTACTTGACAGAACGCTAAAATCATTTATTGTTCGAGGTCTCTTATTCAACTAGTAGTACTTGTCTGTATATTCTGCAAAACTTGTGCTATACAAAGCATATTTAGAATAGTCCAATTGATCCTAAAACTTAAAGTTCAAATATCAAACTCTTTAATTTTATTTCTTAATTTTTCATCTCACTAGGTAATATATCTTTCAACATATTTGAAGCAATCAAATACTTGGATTGAATAGATAATGACATTTTTTTGATGTAGAATTGACCAATTGAACACAACTCATGGGCTAAAGCTTTTGAGGCCACTGGTTTTGTTCCATCATTTCATAATTCATACTAACACTTGTATATAAAGGGCTTAATGTCCACACACATCCAGCTGGTGATTCTGATATATTTGGCACAAATCAATAGGTGGCAATTATATGGACAAAATGTAAATTTATCTTATACATTATTTCTGTAAATAGCCTGCTTGAATGTATAAGTATAGTAAACCATTGTCAATAATATACACTGTAATTTCAGTATATTCTGACGAGAAGTAGATTTTTAGCTTGTTTGAGCTCTTTTTTTTTTTTTTGCCCAAAATGATTTTGCAATAGTATTTTGATAGAGAATGCGTAGCTAAATAAATAGAGAATTTTTTTGAATTTTGCGTGTAATATTATTTTATTTAAAAATGTGTTGTTGACAATAAAAGAGAAAAATATATTTTAGAAATAATAGAGACCAAACAAGTTTATAATTTATATACATGATAATATATTTTATGTTAAAATTAGTAGGAGATTTGTTCAATTAATTTTCTAGTGTTTGGCTTTGTTTAGAAGATTAACTTGGAGCTTCTTATTTTCCTTTATAAGATATAATTAGGATTGTTCATTGAATAAAATAATGAAAGTGGGAGATTTCCAATTCTTGTGGTCAAAATCGGTCCTCTACGTAGTCAATGATTTGTTGATCAAGAATCAACTCTCAACATTTGTAAACAAATCAATGAATCTTGATTGTCAAGTATTTGGTATTCTTGCAAAGAATCAATGAATATTGGATTATGTTATTCGTTCGCTTAATTTTTTTTGCTTCTGTCTGCATTAGTATCTCCCTATGTCATAATTTAGAGATTGAATAACATGATAATATATTACATTACTTGAACTTCAAAGTTTCATTTCTACAAAGACATCACAAGATATGTGACATTCACTTGACATCCTTAGTTTTATTTTTATGATCGAAATCTAAAGTTGATTTCTACTGGATTTCTTTTATTCAACTAAGAGTATGGTGTTTTATATATTTGCATAAAACTTGCTAAAAAGCTTATTCTGAATAGATTTGAAGTTCTTTTATCTGCCAAAGTTCTCTCAAACCCTGCAAATCACAAGGAAACAAGAAATTAAAAATGTCTCCAAAAATTGGTAAAGAAAAAAAATTATTAATAAAATAGAAATAAAAAATGGAAGAATTAACTATCACTTATAGTCAATTCGGATTCTTCCAGCATCAGGATTAGCAATCCTTGAAAAGGCCTCTCTCGAGAGATCAAGTTGGTTAGGTCTGCAGCTTGGACAAGGATCTACAATTTTTACAGTTATTGTTCCGTCTCGGCATGGATATGGTCCTTGGTTGGTGGCTCCAGTGCACCTCACTCTGTAAAAACTTCCACAAGCTGCTCCTTTGTTGTACAATAAAGGATTAGCTACTGCTATCATTGTACCTTGGCCTTGATATCCATAGCATGCTGACGCTACATATAGTTCCATAATGAATGGTCAACTTGTCCATGGCTAAAAGGTCAATGTCTCGTGATATAAGATAAAATAAATTTTTTGTAGCCATAAGATGGACTTCACGTTTCTCTTAGTAAAAGAATTTTTATTTAACGAATTTTAATGAATACAATATTTAAATAAATATATATCGCGTCTTCTCTATAATAAATAGATAGTTCAACTTGATTTCATTGTCCGACAAATTATTTAAGCTCAATTTTCTTACCACCATTCCGCTTATGAAAAATTGTAACGTGTATAGCCTTTAGTGATTTGGTCTATGCGCGAAGGAACATTCTGAAGACAACATTACAAGATACACGGGTCTCATATTTAGGAGCTTAATTGTTCACGTAGTTGGATTTATTAATTATTAATTTTTATTTAGACCCTGTTTGCTGGTCATTATTGAGAAAAAAAATGATATTTTGAATATTGATTTTTTAGAGAATATATGGTTAAAAAGTAGAGAAAAATTTTAAATTTACGTGCAAGATATTTTTATTGTGTGAATGTGTGGTCGAAAATGAATATAAGAACTAAAAAATATTATTTTAAGGGGAGACAAATAGGGAGTTAGACAGCTTCAACGGCAAATAACAATAATCCCAACGGAAAACAACAAATAGTAGCAGAAAATTTCCGGCTATCAAAACAACATTACATTAATCTTGATAGACAGACGGAGAGAAACTTACGAACATATTCAGTGTAGAAAGTGGCAGTTCCTGTTAAGCTTATTTTAGTTGAGGTTATTTTTGTCATTGTATAAATCGTTCACTCATAGAATAGGCATGGGTCGTTGGCTGTAAGTTTATATATAAGTGTGAGCTGTATTCATTTTCTGAATAATAAAAATTCATTCTAACAATTTTTTCTCCCGCCACTTTTCCCTCTTCACTTTGTCAATTCTCTGCAACTTCACATGGTATCAGAGAAATTGATTGTTGCTTCCATGCGATGGACAATGAATCATATGTTGCAGTAGATCTACAGAATCAAAGTGATCACGCGAATTCATCTGGCGATTTATCTGTTGGTGAAATAGTTGTAGGAGACAATAATCCTTCTGTTGGTGAAATGGTTGCAGGAGACAATAATCTCCTTCTCAATCGATTAAGCTCAGATCCTGCGAGTCCGTATTATCTTCACTAAGGAGATAACACTGGTATGCAAATTATTGCGGTTGTTCTCACTGAAGATAACTATTCGACATAGAGTCGAGATGTAGTTATGGCATTGAGTGTCAAAAACAAAGAAGGTTTCATTGATGGAACCATAGGCAAACCGAACAAAGATGATCCTCTGTTCAGTGCGTGGAGAAGGTGCAACCATGTTGTTTCTTCCTGGATCATCAATTCTATACCTAAGGAGCTCTATCCTAGTGTGATGCATAAGGATTCTGCAAGGGAGATATGGATTGAACTTTGAGACAGGTATAGCCAAGGAAATGGTACGCACATCTATGAATTGAAGAAACAAATCACTTCAATTTCACAGGAGAATGGATCAGTTAGTTCTTACTTTTACAGATTTAAAGGATTATCGGAAGAATTGAACAATTACAGGCCAGAAATTAACCGCAATAGCTATAAGCATGAGGATCAGGTTATGCAATTTATGATGGGACTGGATGATCAGTTTTCTGTTGTTAGAAGCCAAGTGTTGTTGATGGATCCATTGCCTTCATTGAACAAAGTGTTTGCCCTCATTTTGCAAGATGAAAGGCAAAAGGATGTTGCTGCTAAAAAACAACAACATTTCGAGGCTACTGCCTTTGCTAGTAAGATGATGAATGGATCAGGTATGAACCAGAGGTCTAACTCATTCAATTTTCTCAAAGGAAGGATAAACCTATGTGTAGCTATTGCGGCATGCTTGGACACATCAGAGAAAAGTGTTACAAACTTGTAGGCTATCCACCAGGACATAAACTTGCTAGAGGAAAACCACCTCTTGTAGGAGCAGTGGCTAAGATTCCAACTGATAGAATGTCTATGAATACCAGCCATCATTCAAATGTGCCTTTTACATCAGATCAATGTCAACAACTTTTAGCTATGCTTGTTCCACAATTGTAGGCACAGCTATCTACTAGCAATTCAAAATCACAAGATATGTCATTGCCTTCATCAACTACTCCTGAAACATCTGCATTTTCAGGTAATCATTTTTGTTGTAATGGTGATGCCAATGGTGTTAAGTGGATAATTGATACTGGAGCCTTGGAACATATGGTCTGTTCTAGGAAGTACTTAACTAAGGTCACAGCTGAGGCTAATGCATCTGTTAGGCTGCCAAATGGGGATCATGTAGCTGTGACAAGTGTTGGCACAATAAAATTATCTGATGAGTTGATTTTAACTGATGTTCTTGTGGTGCCATCGTTCACATTCAATCTGATTTCTGCCAGCAATTTGATTCTTAAACATAATTGCTTTCTGATCTTTGTGCATCATGTTTGCCTTGTACATGATCTTTTAACATGGAGGACGATTGGGGTAGGCAAACTTGAGGATGGATTATATCATTTCCAATTTCTCAATCACCAGAAAAGCTTCATGTCCAACAGCAAGTTACCCATCAATTCACATCAGCCATCTACATATTCTGTCAAACCTTCAAATGTTAAATCTGTTATATCTTATTGCAGTCATGTTTCCAATCTTCATTGTAATAAAGTTACTGCTATTTCTTGTAATTCCCTAAACATCAACAATGTCAAAAATAACATTGATATATGGCATTGTAGACTCGGTCATATACCCACTTCAAAATTGTCTGTCTTTTACAAATATGTTCCTGCTATTAAATTCAATAAGCTCATACACTGTTCTATTTGTCCTCTGCCTAAGCAGCATAGACTTTCTTTTTCCCATAGTGAAACGAGAGCTTTCAAGGACTTTGATATCATTCATTGCGACTTATGGGGCCCCTATCCCACTCCTCCTTTAAACGGTTCTAAATACTTTCTTACTATAGTAGATGACTATAGTAGAGTAAATTGGACATATTTGATGAGAAATAAATCTCAAACTAGATCTATCATTCAATCATTTTACTCTTTAATTCAAACACATTTCCAAAGCAACATAAAGACGATACAATCTGATAATGGAGCAGAGTTTCTTATGACAGACTTCTTCAATTCCAAAGGTATTTTACATCAGGTCAGCTGTGTAGAAACTCCGCAGCAACATGGAATAGTTGAAAGGAAACATCAACATATCCTCAACAATGCTAGAGCCCTCAAATTTCAAGCCAATTTGCCACATAAATTTTGGGATGATTGCATCCTTACTGCGACTCACCTTATTAACAGAACTCCTACGTATGTTCTTGCTGACAAAACACCATATGAAATGCTCTATCAGACTAGACCTTCATATACGTACCTCAGGGTATTTGGCTGCCTATGCTATGCAGTCACTTTGAAGAGAAATAGATCAAAATTTGATCCTAGAGCCACACCCTGCATATTCATTGGTTATCCATATGGTATGAAGGCTTATAAACTCTATAATCTTCATACCAATACAACCTTCTGCTCTAGGAATGTCATCTTTCATGAAAGTATCTTTCCTTTTCAGCATCAGTCTTTCCTTCGGTCTTTATCCCATCTTCAAGAACCTTCACATACTACTCAGACGCACCTCAGTTATCTGTTTATCATGAAACCCCTAATCCCCTTTTCAATTCTGTTTCCACTGATGATTCTATCTCAGATTTGAATAATTCCAATTCTAATCAGTCCTCTTCATCTCCTTTCTCTACTCTGCCTTCATCTCCTTCACCTCCAATATCTGTTCGAAGATCAAAATGAAACATCAAACCACCATCTTATCTCTCAGATTATCATTGCAATCTAGTTTCTCAAGTGCCTATCTCCCAATCAGATCCTATGGTGAAAGGTCTTGCTTTAGGTAAGCAATACCCAATATCAGATTATCTGGATTATGCTAACCTTTCAGCTGTACATAGGCATTATGCTTTGGCTTTATCCACCATTTTTGAGCCTGCATCTTGAGATGTTGTTAAGCTCCCAGATCATAAAAGACCTATAGCATGTAGATGGGTATACAAAGTTAAACTTCAATCAGATGGAACTGAAGAGAGAAAGAAGGCTCGCCTAGTTGCTAAAGGTTTCACTCAGTAGTCAGGTTTGGATTATGAGAAAACTTTCTCTCCTGTTGCAAAGATGGTCTCTGTTAAAACCTTGCTGGCTATTGCAGCTCAATTACAGTGGCATCTACATCAATTGGATATAAGTAATGCTTTCCTCCATGGCGACTTGGATGAGGAGATTTACAGGTTAATGCCTCCTGGGTATGAGCAGTAGGGGGAGAATGAGGAGCGTCTGGTTTGTAAGCTGAACAAGTCTATCTATGGCCTCAAACAGGCCTCCAGGCAGTGGAATGCTAAACTCCATCATATATTCTATCACAAGGGTTCAAGCAATCCAAGGCGGATTATTCATTGTTTAGCAAAAGAAATGGCTTCTCATTCACTGTATTGTTGGTTTATGTAGACAATAGCATAATTGGTGGAAATGGTTTGGTGTATATTGATCGGTTTAAGAAGGAACTGAATGATCAGTTCAAGCTGAGAGACTTAGGAATTCTTAAATTCTTCCTTGGTCTTGAAATTGCAAGAAATGAAAATGGTATCTCTGTATGTCAAAGGAAATATACCTTAGAGGTTCTATCAGATGCAGGCTACTTGGGGGCTAAACCAGCGTATAATCCTCTACCACATAATCTGAAATTAAATAAGAATGAAGGAGACAATGTGCAGGATGCTAGTGAATATAGAAGGCTAGTGGGACGAATACTCTATCTGACTGTAACGAGACCTGATCTGTCTTATTCTGTCCAAGCACTAAGCCAATTTTTGCAATCACCAAAGTAGCCTCACATGGAAGCAACTCACCATGTTCTACGGTATTGAAAAGTACACCAGGACAAGGTTTGTTCTTTGGAAACAAACTTGAGTTACACCTCAAAGGCTACTGTGATGCGGACTGGGCAGCATGCTCAGACACTAGAAGATCTATTACTGGTTACTGCATTTTTTTGGGGAATTCGTTGATTTCATGGAAGTCCAAAACGCAACATACTGTCTCAAGATCTTCTGCTGAAGCGGAATATAGATCAATGGCAGCAGCTGTTTGTGAAATAAGTTGGCTGAAGAACTTGCTAAGTGACCTTGGTGTCATACAAACAAAGGCATCCTTGCTGTTTTGTGACAACCAATCAGCTATTCACATAGCAAGTAACCCCGTTTTCCATGAAAGAACCAAACATATCGAGATAGATTGCCACTTGGTGCGAGATAAAGTTCAAGCCAGTGAAATCAAAATGCTATACACGGCCACACAAAATCAAGTTGCAGATTTATTGACCAAGGCTTTAGGTGGAACAAAATTTAAGACCTTGTTCTACAAGATGGGAGTACTGAATATATACTCCCCATCTTGAGGGGGAGTGTTAAGCTTATTTTAGTTGAGGTTATTTTTGTCATTGTATAAATCATTCACTCATAGAATAGGCATGGGTCGTTAGCTGTAAGTTTATATAAAAGTGTGAGCAGTATTCATTTTCTGAATAATAAAAATTCATTCTAACAATTTTTTCTCCCGCCACTTTTCCCTCTTCACTTTGGCAATTCTCTGCAACTTCACAGTTCCGGCTATGGCAGTGGCCACGGAAATTATGCTACTGGTAATAAGTACTGCTATGATGATACGTTCAGTCGCCATTCTTAATATAATTAAGCTCTAAACTTTAGCTTTCGGTTTCTATTCTAAGCGCAATTCTGCATGCAATATGAATATATATCTTTCGTAACTAGGAATAATGCACTATATGTAGGAAGGATCACGCAGCCACCACAACACCAGATAACGTTTTTTTTACGTCTTCGTAGTCTAGAAGCGAGATAAGAGAAAAAAATACGACCTGTTGTTTTGTAATGATATCTTCTAAGCAGTTGATTTTGAATTATACATGTATTGACTATTGACTTCTTTTTTCACTGAGTGGGAATTTAATTTCCGACTAATATAAAGTTTTATTTAGTGCCATTTGATTCTCATTAATTGGGAAAAAAAAAGAGTTTTGAATAATAATTTTAGGAGAAAGTGTGGTTAAAAAGTAAGGAAAAGTTTTTGGTATACGTGTAGAATATTTTATTGTGTAAATACAATTAACATGTTTTCTTTTGCTATATGTTTGTAGCACCGTGAAATTAGATAAACCGAAAGGGAAATCCATGCGAAGAATATGTAATCCGTAATGATTTCAAATTGTGCGTGACATTGGAGCAAGCAAGTTTGAATCAGCAAAACAGTTCTAAAAAAACTTATAAACATTAAATTATTAATTATAAAACAAATACTAAAAACAAACACGAGTGAATCATGGAATCAACAAAAAGGTTATAGAAAAATGTAAATATTGATACATCTGGAAGCCATTCAAATTATATCTTTTGATGAAATATTATACCACAACTTTTCCGAATTTTTGTTTTAAAAAAAATTATTAAAAAGTTTGAAATCAAGAAAAATGAACAATATATGGTTGAGAATTTGAAAATTGAAATTGAATTTGAGCAAATGAATACGGGCAAGAAATGTGAAAGTGGAATTAGAAATATAATTTAAATTAAGTTTGGGGATTGAAATTTTAAATTAGAAATGAAATTTACGTCATTGAGAAGGGTTATGAGTATAAGCTATGTGTTAAATGAGCTATTGCACTTCGCCGGGAATCGAATGAAATAATTTAAATTTGTGCGGGACTACAATTGATTTGATATGGACTTGGAATAAGAAACAGAGGGAAAATTAGGCATACTACCCTCAAAAAAATAAAATATTAGATTAATACCCTTAAAAAATTAATTAGAATTGCAAATTCCCATATTAATTATTCCCAAAATCCCGAAAGTCCACGGATTTATTTTGTCACTTCTTTTTTAGTTTTTGTCACCTATCTTAGTTACTCACTTTTTTTGAATTTCTTTCATTTTTCATTTAATAGACTTTCTTTTCTCTTCTTACAAGATTGAGAGTTAATCATGCACATCAATATTAGTTTTAATGGCTATGATATGCCATTTTTTTATTTTTTTTT
>CAIGRB010119257.1:35038-81129 GCA_903798255.1 Fraxinus quadrangulata
GGTACGCAGAAACTTGATAATCTGTTGGGGATGAACAAACCTGCTGGAAATAGGCATAGTCTGGGTTACGTTCAAAATGGTAATATTGCTAGTACATCCAAGACCACATTTGTCTCTGGTACTGGCCAGCTTAAACATATGCTTAACCCCGAACCTAAGAATAAAGGATATATTGGACAGATGCCTACTAGACAGCGTAAGATCCGCCAACCTAGGAATATATATCAATAGTTTCATAACTTTGGTAATAGGTTTATCCCTATATGTTTTCATTGCAGTGAGGTAGGATATGTAAGGCCTGGGTGTCATCATTTCCTGAATAGAAATAAAAATTGGAACTTAAATAGAAATAATTTGTTGGTCAGATTGACTTTCTTACTAATCAAATGAGTCAATTGACGAAATTAATGACACGGATGAATAGGAATATTCTGATCACTTGGCAAGTTTGGGTAAACAAAAATGATCTGAAAAATTGTGAAATAGATCACGGTGCTCTTAAAGGTAAGAGCATTTGCGTACCTAACTGGTTAGGTATTTTTTGGTGCATGCTCGTGTTTTATCATTGTGTGACATTGATTTTTGCATGCATCATATTTGTTTATTTGTTTTCTAGGTAGAAAACTCATGCATATTTTTTATTTTTATTTTTTTGTGTTTGACATTTTATTTTGTGTGTTTGGTACATTTATGCTTTAAAATAAAAATAACAAAAAATTGAAAATTGAAAAATAAAAAATGATGGAAATTTTTACTATAGTATGACATATAACATTCTTGAACTTATGTGTTGTGATCATGCATGAGTTTCATCGATGAGCTATAACATAGTTTTCATTGCTGACTTGGGTTATTTATGGAGTACTTAGTATATGTGTTTTCATGTATCATGTGCACCACACACACTATGATATTGTTAGTGGAACTCTACCGCGTGTGTAAAATTTGGGATGTCAGTCACATGTTGAAAGGTGACTTTGAACATGAATTAATCTTATTTATTAGACCTAAACTCAAGTTTATCCCCGTTAATAAAAAACTCAATATCTTATGTTCTTTTTCGAAACCTATTTGACTCGAGCAATTAATCTTGCAAGGTTTCTCATAATTTGGTGTCTATAGTCAACTGATTTAGGTTAACAGGCCTAAAACTCATTACATGGGTCATTTTAGTCACTTAATAGAGAAGAACATGTACTTAAGATGTGAAAAATAATAATGAGCTTAAAATATTGGAAGATGTGAACATAAAATATGAAAAAGTCAAGAGAAGAAAAGAAATTATCTATATAAAATGAGCATTTCTTTATAGGTTCTAGTGTGCTTTCAATGATTTGACTTTCATTAGTAGAGGAATATAATTATTGGTAGTAATACTTAGCATGTTCTTTCTCACAAAATTAAGGTTTGGAATCCTACTTACAAAGGATTAGTTACACTTTACATATATGAGTTACTTATACAATTTACTCCATGTTAACTTGAACTGAGTATGTGGAAAGGTTTATTGTACATTGATTATACTTATACATGCTAACGGCTACATTTTTGAGTGATTACATGTTAAAAGATTTATTTATCCCTTCGTCATTTGTAACAAAAAGTGGGAGAGAAAGAAGTAAGGGTGAATTAGTAAGGGAAGAGTAAAGTAAAATTTTTGAATTATGTCTAGGGGTCGTTGGGAAGAGATATAGATACATTTTACATGATGCATAAGCATGTTGAGAGTTTACAGTTATGGGGAGAATTGGCACTACATTGCATTCCATTCCATATCATAATGCATAAACTATTTAAGTTTTGATGTTTTGTGATGTTAATGTTTCAATTTGTGTTTTGATTGATATTAATGTCCGTCTCAAACTAACATGCTTATCTATGATTATGAACTTTAATTGTTACATTTCCTGTATCACGGACTTTTACACTTGGTATTTGAGGTTTGGATTTTAGGAAACAGGTTTGACAAGGAATGCAAGAAACAATGCTTGGATAGCTTGAGTAGTTTATATTTTTTTAAGTTTTCCTTGACTTATTGTATAATTTTGTCACATAATACTAAATGGGGAGCTTGTTAGGTATTTGATATAATTGGCAAGTCTGTAAACAAAATGGACTAAAATTAATATGTTAAAAGTCAAAGAATAATGTGCAATTAAGTAGAAATTGAGTTATATTAGGTTTAGGGTTCGAGAATAGAAATGAAGAAAAAAACGGTGCCTAAATTTCGCTAGATTGTCGCCAAGATTTGGCTCGAATGTCAAAAATGGAAATTGTGTCTTCCGCCGTGGCCAGGACTTTGCTCGAGTGACACACTATCACTCGCGTGTCGCCCCATTCTCGCTCGAGCGACAGGGTTATTCGAAAAATTTTTAATTTGCTTTTTTGGGGCTTTTTATTCGGTTCATTCATTCCTTAACCTACATATAAATATCAGAATGCATCTGAACGGTTTTTACAATGTTGAACATTAAGAAAACATATTCTCTCCATATTTTCTTCATCAAATTCACTTTCAACCTTCGTTTTGTAATTGATTATTGGCAATGAAAACATCAAATTCACAATCTACTTACCAAACTGCTACTTCCTACATATCTGTCAGAGTTCTGAAGATCAAGAAAATGTGACTGGAATTCCAGTTGTTGAAGAACGTGGAGTTCTTCATTGATCCACAGGAGATAGATGAATCCACAAAGCCGGAAGTTGCTGCAAGATCCCACAATCCATGAGGGCTTTGAAAACTACAACTGGGAGTTGGTTGAGGAGCACGAAATCTATGAGTGCTGTGGAAATTGATGTCAGGAGGTCAGAAAGTACTAGTGGTAGGTGAGTCTGGCAGACTCTAACTCTAAGTTTTAATTCGTTTATAATGGATTGTTGACTGGCAAAGTACCCAAAGTTTTTATCCAATTGAGATTTTTCCATGATCAATTCTTGTGTTTATATATTGCTTTCATAATTGTAGTATTTCAACATATGAAGAATTAAATTCTATGATTAATCATTTAGATATAATTAATAGTGACTTGTTACTAATAAATTATTAAGTTTTTAATTCTACATAATCACCTATTCACTTACCTCTAGGTGTAGTTTGGTTCGAACTTCGTATTTTCAAGTTGGATGGTGATATTAGTTGGCCCATTTATTCTTAAAATTAGCCCTTTTGTTGGAGGCCTAATACTTTGGTTATATGGGCCACTTGACTTGGCCCATATAAGTGACATAATGTGACTTTGACTTTAAATATCTTCTCTTTTTCTCTACAGCTGTGTGGTGGATGTGTGTGCAATAGAGAAAAAATGATGAGGTTGCCATTCTTGATANTAAGTGAGTTAATGCTGCTCGATGCCCAATATTCCTGGATGGCCCAAGTTAGTGAATTGGATGGCGATATTAGTTGGCCCATTTATTCTTAAAATTAGCCCTTTTGTTGGAGGCCTAATACTTTGGTTATATGGGCCACTTGACTTGGCCCATATAAGTGACATAATGTGATTTTGACTTTAAATATCTTCTCTTTTTCTCTACAGCTGTGTGGTGGATGTGTGTGCAATAGAGAAAAAATGATGAGGTTGCCATTCTTGATAGTTCGTTTGAGTGTTCAACCACTACACCTCTTTTCTTCCTTCCTTTGTGATATTGTTATCACCACATTCCTCCTTTGTGGGGGTGAAAACTAATAGCAACGGAAGAGTTAAAGTTGTGGGTCGGAGCTTTTCAGCTGGTATTTGTCTAGTAGATTAAACTGAGCTCGGATCAAGATTTCTCAAATATTTTTTGCGAAAAATGGTATCAGAGCATGTTGTATTGAGAAATATGTGAAAAAAATTGACCAAAACTGGCTGAAAACTGGTAGAATCGAAGGTAGAAAATTGGGAAAAATTGCCTAATTTTTCAAAAATTTATGTTGGGCCTTTTTTTGTGTTTTCTGGTGAAACCGCTCATCCTTTGGAAAAACGGCAACAATCGATGGACTGGGCAGGTGGAGTCGCACCTGGTGGTCCGACACATGGTGGTTGGTGACGTCGCATTTCACTGACGGTGGTGGCGCGTGGAAGCACGTGAGAGGTTTCCCGACAATGACATCTTTAGGCAGAATGTTTCTGGTGGTGTTGTGAACTGTGGTCGTGTTCGTTTTCAATTTCAAGCGATATAGTGAAGTCTAGACAATTTTGCCCTTTGATGTTCGAGTGTCGTGTGTCATTTTGTGTTGCTGCGGTTTCCGAAATCTTTGGGATGGATAGTGATAGCACTAAAGCGGTGAATTCACATCTATTGATAATTACGGACCTTCAGATCTAATTTGCTCAGTATCGTGTTATTTCCTTTTTATTATTGGAGGTATGGTTATTGTGTAGGATAGCAGCTTACTTATCGCATTAGAATTCTTCATGTAGGATGACATTAAGATTGGAGTTACGATGAAGTGGTAAACATTGCCTGTTGCTAGATTTAGGAATTACTTGTTAATTATTTGGCTTAAATTCTTCATAAATTTATTGTCAATTATTTTTTATTATTAGAATTGCACGTAACCTTAGGAAAATTTATTTGACTATTCCGTGTGAATTGTGTCAGTACCTTGCTTGTGGTCGTTGTTGGTTGCATTTTGTGTTTTTTGTGTATTTTTTGATAAAAATGACAACACGTTTTGAGTTGTGTTTTTCTAATGAAAAAAGCGACTTTTCAATTTGGCAAAACGAAAAGGTTTTTTAATAAAACTTTTGATGCCAAATGTAGGTCTAAAGAATGTATGAAAAGTAGGATGTATTTTAACCACGGTAAATTTGGACATTGTAAAATAAGTTGTATGTGCATCTTCGTGTAATCCTTTGTACATGTGTGTGATTGCTTAAATCTGTTGTATGGTTATATGTCACATTTCAATATGTTTGATATGTGTATTTGCATGAATTTGAGAGCAATTTGATTACTTTGTGTAATGTGTTTGCATGCATAGTGGGTTGATATCTATGATGTACTGCTTTTGCTTTGGATTTTTTTAGTATTGGTGTTGGAATAACTTTGTGGTGCATTGGTTGATTTAAATTGAGCTCTAATCTTTGCCGTCACCGAAGGTGTTGATTTGCTATAGTGGGTTTGTGATGCATTAGATGTGATGATGTCTATTGGTAATGTAGAGTATAGATGCCTAGGGATACATTGGTGGTTTGTACCGAGGATGTGGGATGTCACATTTAGATCACGAGTGGAGAGTGAAAGTTATGACCAAAATACTAAAAGTTGTTCGGCAGAGAAAATTACTAACGCTATGCGGTCTCATAGTATTAATTTCTTGCGATCGCATAGACCATTACCGAGAGTTTGAGGGTTGAATTTATTTGTTCTAAGCGACCGCATGATTTTATACTATGCGGTCGGATGGAAGACTTCCGAAACGAATTTTCTAGTTTTTTAATTCTAATCAAACAACTATGGAAACAAATCTCTCTACACTTTAAAAACCCTAAAAGACGTCCGGAACGTGGAGAACGCCTCCTAGCTTCATTATTCATTATTTTGCTCTTAGAATCATGGATTGTAACTAAACTTTTACACTTTGCCAAAGGAAATTGAAGCCTCTGAACGACATATTGTGAGATTTAAATAGTTTTTCTTATTCTTTAATTCTTATTTTGCCTATTGAATATTGTTCTGCACTTATTTCTACGATTGTTATGTTTAATTACTAGGAGGCCTATTAGTTTGTTATTCGTTACAATCTACCGTTAAGTTAAATATCAAATTCATAATTGTTTGATTCCTTTAACTTGTGCAGTACTAGATTTTGATGATTTTCTGCGATAGAGGTTATTGAATCTTAAGAAGAATGTTTTAATAGATTGAATGCAACTGCTGATGTTTATCTTATCTAGTTCATCGATTTTTCTATTGTGTAAAACTTTTATTAAATTGAATCTTGAGCGTTGATATGTAGTTATTTGATGATTATGGTTAATTAGAATGTTGGTTTCTAACTAACTAAAATTAAGGAGAAATAGGAAAATAATTCCAACGGTGAATATTCAAAATATGAATTGAATTATTCTTGCATCTATGATCAATTGTGAATTTTCGACAGTGAACGTGGACTTAGACCAAGGTTAGTCTTTTGATTATTTTCGTTAATTTATTTTTATTATTATTAATTATATTATTTACAATTATTTGTATAAAAAATCCTCTTAATCATTGTACGAAGCATAATATATTGAATTACACACTGTTCATGGGATCGACCCTTACTTCCACTACTACATTAGTTTTAGAGGTTAAGGTATTACTTTTGGGTGCTTGGGACAGCACACACCAAATTTTGGCGCTGTTGTCGGGGAATGGTACTAATTTATTTTTGTACTTCTTTAATTGTTTATTTTATTTTTGAAAAAAAAAAGAAAAAATCATAATTTTCTAGGTTTTTAGGTAATTTATTATTTTTTAGGAATTTTAGCATAGAATTTTATTTATTTTTCTTACTCTAGCTTGTTTTTAATTTATTTTTCATTTGTTCTATTTGTTCATGCCCTCAACTCGATCTTCTAATCAAGATAATTTGTAGTACGATCTAGAATTAGAAAGAACCTTGCGCAGGTTAAGGAGTGACATTCGACATAATCTTGAAGAAAGCAATCTCAATTTCAACATCCTATTTGCAAGTGATTTTGATTTTGAAAGAGAAGAAATCATGGTCGAAAATAGGATTTTGAAGGAGCTTGCAGCCCCTGTATTGAATCAACAACCTCTATGCATAATGTTTTCTAATTTAGACGCTGCTATTACATTCGAGCTTAAATCTGGGATAATACATCTTTTGCCAACTTTTCATTGTCTTACATTTGAAGTCCTCATAAAGATCTGAAGGAGTTTCATGTGGTCTGCACAAGTATGAAACCCACGAGAATTACTGAAACTGAGGGGCTTTCCATTTTCTTTGAAGGATTCGGCTAAGAATTAGCTCTATTATCTACCATCGGGAAGCATTACCACATGGGATGGGATGAGAAGATTATTTTTGGAGAAATACTACCCAGCTTCAAGGGTAGTTAACATCCAAAAGGAAATCTATCGCATAAGACAAGATAATAGGGAATCCCTACATGAGTATTGAGAGTGGTTCAAGAAATTGTGTGCAAGTTGTCCCCATCATTAGATTAGTAATCAAAATTTCATCCGATACTTCTATGAAGGTCTTCAATCCACAGAAAGAAGCATGATTGACGCTGCAAGTGGAAGGGGCTTTGGTGGATAAAACTCCCGCATGAGTGAGGAACTCAATTGCAAACATGGCAGCAAACTCTCAACAATTCGGCACTAGACTCGACATGTTATCTAAAAATGTTAATGAGGTAAATGTTTCATCCATTGAACAACAACTTGCGAGTCTAACCACTCTTGTTCGTTAAATGGCTACAGGTACTATACAAGCAGCGAAGGTATGTGAAATTTGTTCATTGGTAGGACATCCAACCGATATCTGCCCGACACGTTAAGAAGAATTCGCTGAATACGTAAATACAGTCAGTAGGAAGACCGTTCTTAAGGACATCCAAAACAAAAATAAATTTTAATAATGGCACATTGACCATGAAATTTGATGATAAGGTCATTAAACTTAATATCTATGATTCCATGAAATATCTGTGTAATAATAATCATGTTCATTTTATTGATGTGATTGATCAATTAGCACATGATGATTTTGAATTTGATGCTAAAAATGAACAGAAAACTGTCATTAGTGAGCATCTTGGGAAGGAAAAAGAGGAGTTGTCCTTAAGCACTAAGTTACAAAGAAATGTGGCAACATTAAATGATCTTCTAGAGTTAGGTAATAGTTATTGGTTTGTATTGCCAGTTCTAATGAGAGGCCTCTATTTTCTATTTTAGTAGCCCCTACTTAGGATTTGAAGCCTCACCCCAGTCACTACAAGTATGCATTTCATGGAGGTAGATGAACACTATCAGTTATCATTCCTAATGGACTTAGTGCACCGCAAGGAAGATCGAAGCCAACTATGATAGACTCGGGCTAAACAAGGAAACAATGAGTCAAACCAAAGACAATAAACAAAGGAGCTGTTTGGAAGGCAACCTAAGGGGAGTTCGTTCCTTTATCTTTTTATTTTTTACATTCATATTTTAGTTATCTTTATCATTTTCTTTGCATTGCACCTTACATTGGGGATAATGTAAGTTTTAAGTGTGAGAGATGGGATTTAGATTTAGGTTGAAGGAGTTGACGTTAAAATATTTTTGGTTGTATATGCTATTTGCTAGAAATAATTAGGTTTTTGAAGAATTCATAACATGATTGAATAAATAATCTTACAACTTAAAGTTAATTTGTTGAGTTATTTTCTTTGAGAATGGTAATAACTAAATTCTGTAGACAAAAAGTCGGTGAGATTTTGAACCTTTAGACTGACATATCCATAACAGTCTCATTATTTCTTTCATGTGTGATATTCTTCCATGGTTTTATTTTTCTAGAACTTGTTTTGATTCTCTTCAAGATCATATTGACACATGTATGCACAAACATGATTAAAGCCATCTTTGTTATATAAATTAGCTACATTAGCTAAATAGACTACCATGTAATTTAATTTTCTTTTGGTAAACCCCTTTGAGCCTTATTGTCTTTTATTTTTGTAAACTCACGTTATAAGCTTTAAACAGGAAAAACAACGTAATTACCCAAGTCTTAGAGCTGGTGGAGTATTGTTCATCATCATGATATGTGTGGATGTGCAAGAAAATAAGTGTGGGTGTGTCAAAATTTTCGGTAGTGCTATGATTGGTAGAAGGAAACATACTTCAATTTCAATTCATAAGTTACATTATAGTGTAACATTTGGAATTTATATTTAAAAAGAAACTAAGTGATGAAGGAGAGTAATTTAATTTTTCCTACATTTCAAAAAAGAGTTTGCTTTGTATGGGATAAATATGAAGTGAAGAAACTATCATGTGGAGTGGTTGATTTTACATGTCTTATGTATATGTTTGAGCTAAGTCTATTCATCTTTGCTCCACTAGTTTCGATGACTCTTGAGTCACATACCCAAATATGTCGCACCTTGACCCTAAGCCACGTTACAACCCTTAAAAAGTCCTTATGATTCTTCTTAAACATGTGACCTAAGTGGTGGCGAATGAGAAGATATGCAAGCATATGGTAGAGCATCTCCATTGGAATGAATTTGAGCGAAACACTTACCTTTTAAACACATGAGAGTTGAATACTTATATTCGTGAGGGTCTATATGTTTAGTTTACTCCATCTTCATATGAAAATACTTGCTAATTGATTATGAGTTGTGTGGGAATGTTTATTCATGATATCTTATGTGTTTTGAAAAAGTTTGATGGTTCTATGTTCATGACATTACGACTTGGGTGTTTTTGGAATTAAATTTGAGTTTTGCCCGATGACGAGCAAAAGTTAAGTGTGTATGTTATTGGATGATCACTTAACTATGTTCAAAGAAATCGTAGCTGATTTGGAGACATTGGAGGTTAAGTATGACGAGGAGGACTTGATTTTGATATTGTTGTGTTCACTTCCACCATCATACGTGACTTTTAGGGATACTATTATCTATAGTCGGGATACTCTCACCGTGGAAGAAGTCTATGATACTTTACTATCTAAGGAGAAGATGAGTCATCTTGTTAAAGGATTTGGAAATCATGCCGAAGGCTTGGTTGTGCGTAGGAGGAATCAAGATAGGAATTTTGGCAAGAATATGAGGGACAGATAAAAGTCTAGACACGCTGAGAAGATATGTCATTACTGTAAGAAGAAGGGGTATATTAATGCTGATTGCTTCACTTTGAAAAATAAGAATAAAGTTGCTGGTGATACAGAGAGCAGGAAGCAACCTGTTAATACATCGGAGGCTAATGTTGTGGAAGATGAGCAAAGTGGTAGAGAGCTTCTTATGATTTCTGATGGGGATTCAAAATTTTGTAATGAATGGGTTCTTGACTCTGCTTGTGCTTTTCATATATGTCCCATCATGGACTAATTTTCTACATATGAAGGAGTTTTGAGAGGTGTTGTGATTATGGAAAACAACACGCCTTGCAAAATTGCTGAAATTGGTACAGCTAGAATCAAAATGTTCGATGAGACCGTCAGAATACTTACAGATGTAAGACATATTCCAGAACTAAAGTGGAATCTTATATCTTTAAGTTCACTTGACTCAAAGGGATACATATACAACGGTGAATGTAGAGTTTTGAAAGTGAGCAAATGAGCTCTTGTTGTCATGAAAGGGCATAGAAACTCTACACAGCTGTACATTTTACATATTTCTACTATGATTGGGGATGCAGCAGTTTCTACTTCTTCTTTGACAGACAATGAAGTTACAAAACTTTGGCATATGAGGCTCGGGCATATGAGTGAGAATTGGATAACAGAGCAAAGTAAAAGGGGACTTCTTGATAGGCAAAAGACCAGCAAAATAGTGTTTTGTGAGCATTGTACTTTTTGGAAATAGAAGAGAGTCAAATTTCCTATAGGAAGACACAACACAAAGGGATACTTAAATATATCCATTCAGATATTTGGGGACCAGCCATGGTACCATCTAAAGGTGGCTATTATTATTTGTTGATAGTAATTGATGACTTCTCCAGGGAAGTTTATGTATTCTTCTTGAAGCAGAAGATTGATGTGTTTGAGACCTTCAAAGAATGGAAAATATTGGTAGAGAAGTAGATCAGAAAGTAAGTGAAATGTCTACACACTGATAATGGGTTGGAGTTTTGCTTAGATGAATTCAATAGCTTCTGTAGGGCTGAAGGGATCTTGAGACACTTGACAGTGTATGGAACTCCTCAACAGAATGGTGTAGCAGAACGAATGAACAGAACCTTGATGGAAAAGTTTGTTGTATTCTTTCAAATTCTGGGTTGCCTAAGTCCTTTTGGGATGAAACTTCTACTACAACTTGTTTTCTAATTAATTGCTCACCCTCAATTGCCATTGATAAAAAGATACCAGAAGAGGTATGGTCTAGTAAACCTTCTTACTATTCTGATTTAAAAATTTTTAGATGTCCGACTTACGCTTATGTGGATAATGAGAAATTGGAGCCTGGGTCTAGAAAGTGTATTTTTTTTGGGTATAAATCAAGTGTGGTGTCCCGAGACTAAAAATGTGGTTGTTAGTAAGAACGTAGTATTTAATGAACTTGTATGGTTTGTGATTTACCTTTTGGGGATTCTGATAAAGTTGAGGAGCAGAATAATCCAACTCATTTGGAGTTGGAAATTGGTTTAGAGGAACAATTAGATGTTGAAAAACAGACTACTACAAATTAGTCCAGTATGGGGTTGACAGACAGTAATATCTTGCATACTTTACCTACACTACTAGCACCACAGTATTCTATAGCTAAGGATAGATGTCACATATATATTAGACCTCCACAGAAGTATGGGAAAGCAGATTTGGTAGCTTATGCTTTGAATGTTGCCGAAGACATTGATTCCACAGAGGAGCCTACTACATATTCAGACGCAGTCAGTTGCAGTGATTCTAACAAGTGGATGATTACTATGTAGGAGGAGTTGGAGTCATTGAACAAAAATAACACTTATGATTTGGTGAAATTACCTAAAAGTAAAAATGTGGTTCGTTGTAAATGGGTGTTCAAAAGAAAGGAAGGTACATCAAGAATTGAAGATGCTAGATACAAGGCTAGATTGATGGCAAAAGGCTACAGTCAGATTCTAGGTGTTGATTTTATAGATTTGTTCTCACTAGTTGTGAAGCATAGTTATATTCGGACTTTACTTGGAGTGGTGGCTAAGAATGATTTGGAGTTTGAGCAAATAGATGTCAAGACATCATTCTTACATGGAGAACTTGAGGATAGCATCTATATGCAACAACCAGAGGGGTTCATAGTTTCAGAGAAGGAAGACTATGTGTGCTTATTGAAGAAATCCTTGTATGGATTAAAGCAGTCACCGAGGCAGTGGTATAAGAGGTTTGATACATTCATGACTACTCACGATTTTGATAGATATAATTATGATAGTTGTGTGCACTTTAGAAATGAAAGTGGTGGATCAACTACATAATTGTTATTATATGTTGGTAATATGCTCATAGCAGCAAATGGTAAAGCAGATGACAGAAAGATAAAATTACAACTCAGCAAAGAATTTGATATGAAGGACTTGGGTACAGCAAACAAATTCTTAGAATGGAGATCTATAGTGACAAAAAGGCTGGCAGTTTATATTTGAGTCAGAAGGGGTACATTGAGAATGTACTTGAAAGATTCAATATGGTGAAAGTTAAGGCTGTCAATACTCCTTTGGCTGCCCACTTCAAACTATCATCTAACTTGTGTTCACTTTCTCAGGAAGACATTGATTATATGTATCGGGTTCCTTACTCCAGTGCAGTTCGTTCACTCATGTATACTATGGTTTGTACAAGACCTCATTTGGCACATGCAGTTAGTGCAGTTAGCAGATACATGGTTAATCCTGGCAAGGAACATTAGTTATGTGCAATCAGATTATGCAGGGGATATTGATAAGAGGAGGTCACATACAGGGTATGTGTTTACCCTTGGTG
The DNA here is from genome assembly GCA_903798255.1 of Fraxinus quadrangulata. Lineage (NCBI taxonomy): Eukaryota > Viridiplantae > Streptophyta > Magnoliopsida > Lamiales > Oleaceae > Fraxinus > Fraxinus quadrangulata. The sequence goes on from CAIGRB010119257.1 coordinate 47,652, forward strand.
GCTGTGTTATCAGCTGAAAAGATACTTTGCAAAATATAGTAACTTTGTCTATAACAGAAGTATAATACATGGCCATTACAGAGGCATGTAAGGAGTCTCTGTAGATGAGAGGATTGATTGGTGAAATCATTGAGGACTTGCAGATTTCTACATTATTCTTTGATAGTCAGAGTGCAATTTTATTGACTAAGGATCAGCTGTTTCACGAGGAGACTAAGCACATTGATGTGAGGTATTGTAGTGAGCAAGGTCGATACTAGTGATAATCCTGCTTATATGATGACAAAACCATTTCTTATTACTAAGTTTGAACATTGTTTGAATTTAGTGAGTGTTTGTCATTGATTTAGTTCTTTGAGGCTTGTTTGGAAGATGAAGAATGGTGTTTACTGTTTGAGTTGTGACTTGAAATTCTTTGTATTGGACTTTGGTTCAAGGTGAAGATTTGTTGTAGTTTGACCCAAATTGTAGTGGGTGTTGGAGTTTAATTTGGAGTATTTTGAAGAGAGCAAGATTATGGACCGGAGGAAAAAGTCGCCTTATTTTCGCTAGCATGGCGCTAGCCGGACGCTCGAGCGAAGCTGTTGGATAACAACCAGAGACTTCGTCGCCTGACTATCACTCGTCCCTTGCTTGAGAGAGAGGCTGTCGCTCGACTCTCGCCCGCCTGTTGTTTGAGCGACGAATTTATCCGACCCAAGCTTTTTTTCATTTTTGACATGGTTTTGGGCTCCTATTCTTCTACAACTTGTCTCTAGGGTTTACCTATATATATGTCACGATTTGTAATGCTAAGACAACTAAGAAAAAAGAGAGAAAACATTCTTGAGAGCCTAGATTTCAATTGAGATCATTGAGATCTTCATATTGTAACACAAAACTATTGATTATAATGGATTGTCCTCATCTGCCCGTGATTTTTTCCTGAATTGGGTTTCCACGTAAATTCTTGTGTTCTTGTTTTATTCTTCATTATTTAGTTATTGTCATTATCTTGTGATTCGTTTCATAACCCACTTAGGTTGAAAGAAGTGATGTGGTGATAAATGATTATCCCAAGAACTTAGGATCTATAGAGGTCTACCAATTAGACATGAGTTGAGTGATCAGTCTAGTGAGCATTGTGGACGATGAAAGGAAATATATGTTCTCGAGGTATGAGCGATATGGAATGGGATATGATAAGTTTGATGAGATCTTTTCTATGCGTTGTTGCATATGTCTTTTCATCGCATGATGATTTGACATTAGCCTTGGTGAGTACATGGAGCAGGTATGGTATGTGTTTCGGGAGGTAAGATCTGTGATTCCAATTTTATTGGTTACCTTGATTAGGCGAGTATACACTTTGTGTTTTGATTGCTTACAGGTTGATTGAGTATCAATGTGGAGATTTGTTGTGTTTTTTGATACTCAATAAATCATAAGCGATGTTTTTAAACCGATATTGGATAATTTATATCGCTATCTTAGTGATGGCTCGACCTGAAAACAACTTGAGGCCACTAAAAGTAACTTAATTAGTTAATGTTGCTCATGGCCCAACACTTGTGGATGCCCAAGTTATCGAGTTGGATGATGATATTAGTTGGCCAATTTATTCTTAACATTGGCCCTTTTGGTGAAGGCATAATACTTTGGTTATATGGGCCACTTGACTTGGCCCAAAAAGTGACCTAATGTGACTTTTGCTATATATATCCTAACTTTTTGTCTACAGCCGTGTGGTGGATGTGTGTGCAATAGAGGAGAAATGGCGAGGTAGCCATTCTTGGTGGTTCGTTTGAGTGTTCAACCATTGCACCTCTTTTCTTCCCTTCTATGTGGTATTGCTACCACCACCATCCTCCTTTGTGGGGATGAAAACGAGTAGCAATTGGAGTGTTAAAGTTGTAGGTCGGAGCCTTCTTGATTGATGTTTGTTTGGTTGATTAAACTGAGTTCAAATTAAGATTTCTCGAAGATTTTTGTGACCGATATGTCCATTAATCGCCATTCCTAACTAAATTAAGTTCTTAACAAAATTAAGTGCTGCCAGTGCGGCCACCGCAGCATCAGTTAACGTTGTTTACAAGTTTTCTTAGTCTAGAAGTGAATTAAGAGGAAATATAGGACCTATTGTTTGGCGATAATATCTTCTAAGCAATTACTTTTGACTTAAAAAACATGCATTGACTACTACTTTTTCCCTTGAATAAGAGGGAATTTAACTTCCAATTAATGTAAATGCTTAAAAGTTTCATTTAATATCTTAGAAAATTTCACAAAATTGAATTATGTACGACTATGGACATACATTTTATAATGCTCAACTCCTCGAACATATTTTAATTAGACAGGCATTACGATTACTACACTTTCAGGAAATTATTTTTTAAGAAAGAGTTTAAAGCCTACAATTTCGTTACCAATATCATCTGTTGTGGAGTCTTTCTGTTTCATAAAATTGGATTAATTTAAAATGTTCAATAATTCAGCTCCATGAAAAAAAAAAAACTAATATTAATCCATCATTCTGTTTGTGAAATAATGGATCTCTTTAGTTTTCACTGAGAAAATTCACCAACCATTGAAGTGCTAGTATGATCAAACTTTGTCAGAATTTTATTAGCTTTTGATCGAACTTCAATTTTAATCAAACCTTTAATTCAATTTTAATCAAACCTTTAAGGAGACCCGCAATTTTTATCAAATGCTAAGTCACACAAGTCCCAATTATCTTTTGTGATAATTGATTATTTTATATTTTATATATATATTTTTTGAGTGAAGAATAAGTATCGAAATCTTGGCACTTGATTGTTGAAGAAAACAAATTCCTAGCCATTATATTGCTACATGTACAAAATTCTTGTACACGTAGTTTGACATCCCTTAATTTGAATTTCAGAAATTAAATCAATGGACAGACACATGTCACTGTCAACTTATTTGTACAAAATCATTTGTACAAATAGAATAATTGTTATATTATTTTATTATCCTATTTATACATAACAATGGCACATAAGCGATAACACAAAATGATGTGGAGGGAAAAGATAGGATGAAAAAGTTAACTATATTTTAAATTGGCAAATGATAGAATGTCATGTATCATTATGTAATATCTTATATAAACATTTATATACATATAGCAAGATCCTATATTATTAACCTTAATGATCGAGTCTCATTTAAGAGGCTACCAGAAAACGTGCCACACTTTTCTTTCGAAGCCTTTAATACATAGTAGTATTTTTGGTAGTGCGTTCGTGATTCAGTTATAATAGTCTCCTTAGTTACTAAGGGAGTTTTTCTCGTCATTTCAAACTTTCAATTAATTTTAAAAATTGGCAAGTTTGAAATTTATTTTAGGAGTTTGACATAAAGTCTTAAAGTGTTGGGTTTATGTGACAATATCATATCATAAAATTTCAAAATTAAAATGAATGGCCTATTCGGCCAGCTAGATATACTTTGTCATTAAATGAAAAACAGATTTTTTACGTATTATTTTATCATATAGGGGCTATATATAATGAAATCATCCCACACTACTTGCGAGATCAATAGAGGATTACAATAAAACTAAAAGTTTGACATCTAAATGCAAGAGAAGCGTGTGTCAAAGTAAGAACCACAATTTCATCATCAAGTGAAGTTACTATGTCAAAGTAAATATATGCATTAGCATTAAGACTAAAATTAGAGAATAGATTATGGATGACTCCAAGAATGTCACATTTGGCTACTACAATATCGTGTCCAGTGAAAAAAAAAACATAGATTTTAGTTAGCTTATGGTATTAGTTTTTGAATATATACGTGTATATAATAACTTCGCTGATATTTTTTATAAATTAATTTAAATATATTAGAAAATGAATAAAGGGAATTGAGGGTTTAGCTTATAATCCACGATCAATTTAGGAGATTGAGGGTTGAGATATTTTGAGTTTCTGGCGGTGGTGATTGATGTAGAATCGGGGGCTGCCATAGTGACTGTGGTGGTGGATCAACCAAGTAGACGACGATGAGAAAATGTTTGAATTGTATAGTTTTACGATAGGAGTATCTCTTCTCACTCATGATTAAAAAATAGTCATATTAACATCTCATTCAGAAGATGTTTTTTATTTTTGTCAAATATCTCGAATGTAGATGTTTTCTTTCCTTTTTTGAATCAGTAATTAAACTGAACTTGGTCAAATTGACTCACCTTTGTCTAAATCAACCTGCTTCTACAATTACCAAAATTTCTTTCATTTATTTCAATTTTATTAACATGAATTCTCAAAAATTCGGTAAAGATCGATTGACGATTTAAAGATTAGATAACAAAAACAGCAATGATATATAATTTTCAAACTTTTATTTGCATATAGAAGTCATCACAAGATATCTTCAAATTCACACAGCATCTTCCAACTCGCATTACTGAAATTATAAAGATGGTGTTAACCTTAAAATAGTATGGCTTATTATATTGTCCATATAATCAGCTAAAAGCTTATTCTTGATAACTTGCACTTTTTGTTTTTCCAAAGTTGTCTCAAACCCTTGAAATCACAAAAAAATAAAAAAATACATATGTTAGTACTACAATATTTAACAATAAACTTTTAAATTCAATAGTTTAACATTGTATCAAAGCCATCAAACATCATGAAAAAATAAGTAGAAATTTGATGAAAAAATATATTTGGCATAAAAACCAGCATGTACGGTGAATGGCTAAATTTGGCCCCTATTTGACAACAATTAAAATGAATGTTTTAGAAAAAAATGAGTTTTAGAATAATGATTTTTTGAAGAATATGTGATTCAAAAGTATGAAAAAATTTAGATTTATGTGTAGCATATTTTATTGTGAGAATGTGTGGTTAAAAATGAGTTTGACAAAAAAGAGTTTTGTTTTAATAGTTGTTAAACATGGGCTTAAATAAATGTATCTCCACTCTGTTTAAACGTTTAGATAGAGTGCTTTGACTCATAATATATATATATACATATACGTAAAAATATATATAAAAGTAGAATATTTCCATACTGAGTATAATCAATTAAGATTATTCCAGCATCCGGGTTAGCAATGATGGAGAAGGCTTCGTGGGAGAGATCAAGCTGGTAATTTTGACATACTAGGCAAAGATCTACAATTGTTACAGTAACTTCATTTCCCGTGCAAGGCTGTGGTACGCCTGCATTGGTAGGTCCAGTGCACCTCACTGTGTACCTTCGTCCACATGTTGCTCCATTGTTGTATAATGAAGGATTTGCTGCCGCTATCATTGTACCTCAGTCTTCGAATCCATAGCATGCCGATGCTCTACATAGTTCAACTAGTTTGTTACCTTGCTTTGATCAGTTACCGAAAAAAATTAGTACTATTAGGTCAAAGTTTTCTTTTAGTACTTATTTTATGAGTTAAACCACTTTGTCAAAAGAATAATGGTAAAAGCAGTGCCAGAATCCTAGATGGTGGGAGATAATTTGATAGCGACAGCAAATCCTGGAGATTGAGAAAGGTGATCAGAGTTTTGGTTGAAGGAGAATGAGGAGCTCTCAGGTGATCCACATGAAATAAATGATTCCAGATGGTCGGGAGCTAGTGTAGAAGCACGCAGTAAATGAGGGCCTTCGTGATTATAGTTAGGAGGTCAAAAGGTAATAAGGTTTAGTAGAATCTGAACAGTCTTTAAGTTTTTTATCATTTACAGTTGATACTACTGGCTTGGACCATAAGTTTTTATGCGACGAGGGGTTTTTTTTGTTATCAATTTTGTAGTGTTATTTACTTTTATGTAATATATCAACTACGGCAATTCAACTTAGGATAGTATTGCATGCAAATTCATCTCGATATAATTAATAATCATGACTTCTCGTACTTATTAATTGATAAATTTAAATTTTGCATAAAACATTCATTCAACCCCCTAAGTTTTAGTTGGGTCGATTACCGTTATTTTCAGTGAGTTTGATCATTCTTACTATATAATGAATGTGTTTAATAAGTTAATGAATTTGAATACTGTACTTTTTAAATGCTTCAAATCATATTTGGATTGATTGATTATTGTCATATAAAAGTAAATAAAAGAGGAGAAATAAATAATTTTTCTTGAAAAAAACTAAATGAAGCATTAAAATAAAGAACATTGCTGAGTGTATAATTAAATTACTCTTTGAATTTAAAAATACTCTTTAGAAATAAAGTATTTTGAACATTTTGTCACACGACCTCTACTTTTCCCTGTGTAACTATATTGTGGGCATTCATTAAAATTATCTATTATCCCTATCGTACAATAAAAAATTTTCGACCCTTCTAAACTCAAATTTCTTGTTTCATCTTGAATAGTATAGCCTATAGATAAAAAAATAACCATCATAAATGGTTTGAATGAGTTTTTCAAATTTATCACTTCTAATAATAGAAAATTTCTTGCTTGCTTGGTAATAAAGATTCTTTTTCCAATAATATGAAAATTGAGATTTCTTGAAATTTCAATATGAAATCAAGAATATTGATTTATATACATAGCAAGATCTCTATGGAATTTCTGAAGATTCTTATACCTAACTACAGAGATTATGCTCAGCAGATTTGGAAGAAGAGAGTTCAAGTGAAAGTGAATTTCTAAAATTATACCTGAAGAGTACTTACAAGAGTATATACACACACACACACATTTACAAACTAATGGCCAGCTGTATTATGACAGCTCAGCAATGACAACTTAAACCTAACTTCTAACCGAGGCTAAGTTAAATAAATATGCCAACTTCAGCTTCTATACACCGCAAGACTCCCCCTCGAGATGGCAAGTGGATGTTCAAGACACCCATCTTGGTTAATAAGGTTTTAAATCTGGCTCATGCTAATGCTTTCGTCAGTAGGTCCGCCAATTGATTCTGTGCAGACAAATGCATAGTTTTAATGTCACCAAATTGTACCTTCTCCCACACCAGATGGCAATCTAACTCTATGTGCTTCGTTCTTTCATGGAATTCGGGGTTACTCGCTATGTATAATGCTGGCTGACTGTCACAAAATAGGAGAGTTGCCTTAGGATGTTCCATTCCCAAATCTGCCAGCACTTTCTTGAGCCAAATTATCTCACAGATAGCTACAACCATTGCCCTGTATTCTACTTTAGCTGAGGATCTGGAGATGGTATGTTGTTTCTTCAAACGCCAAGATATTAGGAAATTTCTAAGAAACATGCAAAAACCTGTGACTGATCTGGTATCTGCACAAGAGGCCCAATCTGCATCGCAAAAGCCCCTAAGTTCAAGGCTGAAATCTGTTGCAAAGTATAGATCTTGTCCTGGTTTTCCTTTCACATATCTAAGTACGTGATGTACAGCATCCAGATGAGGTTTTTTGGGAGACTCAAGGTATTGACCTAAAACCTGTATCGCAAAGGACAAATCTGGTCTTGTGATAGTTAAGTATAGCAATCTGCCAATTAACCTCTTATACATTCCTCGATCATCAATTAACTCCCCCTCATCCTTAGTCAGTTTTATGTTCTGCAACGTGGGGCACTTTGTTGGCTTGGAGCCCAAGTATCCAGCATCCTCAAGCACTTCCAACGCATATTTGCATTGGCACACAGAAATTCCTTTAGGGCATCTTGCTACTTCAAGCCCTAGAAAGTAATTTAAGATCCTTGAGTCCTTCAGTTTGAATTGATTATCAAGATATCTTTTAAAATGCTCAATATATAACAAATCATTCTCCCTATTATTATGTCATCAACATAAATGAGGATCACAGTATATAAGCAACCAGTCCTTCTAGTAAACAAAGAGTAATCTGACCTAGATTTAACAAAACCCTGGGAAATGATGAATGAAGATAGTTTTGTGTTCCATTGTCTCGATGCCTATTTTAGGCCATAGATAGATTTGTTGACTTTACATACCAATTTTACACCATCTTCCCCCTGCTGCTCATATCCTGGTGGTAATTTCATGTACACTTCCTCCTCAAGGTCACCATGAAGAAAGGCATTGTTGATGTCGAGTTGATGAAGATGCCAATTTTTTATAGCAGCCACTGCTAGAGAGCTTTTACGGAAGTCAATTTTGCTACAAGGGAAAATGTCTCGTAATAATCTAGCCATGCCTGCTGAGTAAATCCATTTGCCACTAGTCTAGCTTTCTTCCTCTCCTTAGTCCCATCCTGATTAAACTTGACCTTATAAATCCACTTGCAGTCAACGGGTTTCTTATTGGTAGGTAATGAAGCAATGGTCCATGTGCTGTTAGTAACCAAAGCCTAATACTTAGTATCCATAGCCTGACACCAGGTTGGAGATTGATAAACCTCTAAGAAAGTTCTTAGTTAAGAAGTTGTGGAGAGTGACAATACATAGGCCCTGTTATCTGGTGAAAGTGAATCATAGCCTAAACTAGTAGATAGGGGATAAGAGGTACAAGCTGTTTGACATGGACTGGAAGATAGTTGAGTGGCAAGGTTGCAATGAAATTTTTGAAGATAGCTGGGTGGTTTTCTTGGCCTATTAGATCTGCGAGGAGAGTTGGAAGGAATATGTGAAGGAGGAAGAGAAGGAGAGATAGATGAATTTGCAGGATAAGAGATTAAAGGAGTTTGGGAAGGTGAATTATGGAATTCTTCTGATGGTACCTAGGGTTGAGGACCTGAGGTGGAAGAAGGAACAAAAATAAGGGGTTCTGGAAAAGAGAATGAAGGAGCAGGGAAGAGAAGAATGTGTGATGATGGATTGGAAGTGGCATCAGAACACCCAAGAGCATTGAAGAAAGTAGGATCACTGAAAGGAAATAGAGTTTCATGGAATATAAGATCCCGGGATATAAAGACGTCATGTGTAAGCAAGTTATATAGTTTGTACCCCTTTATGTTTAGTGGATAACCAATGAAGACGTAAGGGACGACACGAGGATCGAATTTGTGCCTATTTCTTTGAAGAGTAGCATAGTACAGAGATCCAAAAACCCGTAGATGGTTATATGCAAGTTTGGTAAAAAAATGATTTCATAAGAGGATTAGCTAGGAACACGATTAATGAGATAAGTGGCTGTAAGGACACATTCTCCCCAAAACTTATCAGGAAGTGAGGCCTGAAACTTAAGGGCTCAGGCTACGTTTAGCAAATGCTGATGCTTATGCTCCACTATGCCATTTTGTTGAGGTCTTTCAACGCAACTGACTTGGTGTATGAGACCCTTGGAATGATAGAAGTCAATCATGGCAAATTATATCCCATTGTCAGACCTTATAATTTTTTTTTTTGGTATGGAATTGAGTTTCAACCATATGATAAAAATTCTAGATAATGCTTCGAGTTTGAGATTTGGTTCTCATTAGGAAAGTCCATGTGGTTCTGCTGTAATAATCCACAATGGTCAAGAAATACCTTGATCCACCTAGATATTCAACCTGATAAGGACCCAAAATATCAGTATGAATGAGTTCGAAAATGGAGTGAGAAACATGAGCACGATTAGGAAAAGGTAAACGATGTTGTTTTGCCATGGGACAAATATTAAAATGAAAATCAGAATTTGATACAATATCCGGTACAACTTTATGTAAAAAAGAAATCCTATCATGAGGGATATACCCTAATCTATAATGCCACAATTCAATGGGCAATCTAGCAGTAGTAGTAAAGCTGAAAATGCATTTATTTTTTGTAGCTTTATTACAATCAATAGTAGCAGAAGTATGAGGAATGAAATTGAGTCGAGGTGAAGTAGAATTTGTAGAATAATTGTTGTGGATGTTAAGCTGGAAGTGATACAACCCAGCCTCAAGTTTCCCCATTCCAATCACGGTCCATGTAGATAGGTCCTGAATAAAACAATGGTTATGTAGGAAAGACAAACAACAATAATGAGAAAGAATTAGTTTACTGACAGAAATTAGATTACATTTGAATGAAGAGATGCAGAGGACATTGGTTAATGTGAGTTTTTTTACACAGCCTCACAGTTTCCATGTGTGTCACGAGAGCTTTATCTCCATTAGGCAGTTTTACACTTCCATTTATCATAGCTGTTATGGTGGTTAGGTAACTGATGGAACACACCGTATGATCAGTGGCTCCAGTGTCAATAATCCATTTATCTTCAATATCTGATATAGCTAAACAAAAATCATTACCTAAAAATGATGGAACATCTAGTACTCGAATGTTATCAAGAGGAGTCATGACAAGATTAGCTTGAGCTTGATTGGAAAGTTGAGTTTGAATCTGAGGTTTAAATATACTAAGAACCTGTTGACATTGCTTTGGCATAATTGTCTTTTTTGAAAAAAAACATCAGATAAACTCTGAGCAGCAGCAACCTGGTTAGCACTTGAACCGAAATCTTTCCCTCTGTCTTTTGCCAATCTGTGCCCTAGGGGATAACCATGGAGTTTATAGCACTTTCCTTGCACATGCCCAAGCATGTCGCAGTAACTACATTTAGATCTATCCTTCCTGAATCCTTGACTTCCAAATGTAGATCTATGATTACTTCCAGATGGAGTAGTCATCAGTCTACTAACAAAAGCAGATGCATCATCGTTACTTTAGTTCTTTGATGCCACATCTCATTGCTTTTCATCCCGTTGAACAATTGTAAACAGTTTGTTCAATTAAGGCAAGGGCTTCATCATCAAAATCTGACTTCGTACATTAGAATAACAATCATCCAATCCCATCAGAAACTGTAAAATTTGTTCATCCCCATAGTATGAATTGTGGATTTGTGGCTATAGTTCGATAATTCTTCCCACAACCCTTTCAATTTGTTGAAATATACAATGATAGGTCCATTCTCCTATGAGATTGAGACAATCAACTTCTTCAACTGATAGATTCTAGGTCCGTTTCCTTGGCTGTATCTATCCTTTAATTCCAGCCAGATTTGTCTTGCTGAATCCTTGTGCATAACGCTAGGATATAACTCCTTGGGAATCGAATTTATGATCCAAGAAGAAGCAATGTGATTGCATCTACACCAAACAGGAAATAGAGGTGAATCCTTAGAAGGTATTGGTATAGTACCATCAATAAATCCTTCCTTATTCTTCACACTCAACGCCATTTCCACCGCTCAACTCCACATCGAGTAATTTTCATCAGAGAGAATAATTGATACAATGTGCATACCTGTGTTATCTCCATAGTGCAGATAATAGGGATTTGAAGGATCTGCAATCATAGGCTGAGCTGCATCAATTAGATCTTCCCCTTGATTTACATTCGGCGAAACATTCTCAGTCAAACCTTCGATTTCGTTCTCTGAATTAGTCACCATGGATGGTAGCGAAAGATGCTTTGATACCATGAAGATTCTTATACCTAATTGCAGAGATTATGCTCAGTAGATTTGGAAGAAGAGAGTTCACGTGAAAGTGAATTTCTAAAATTATGCTTAAAGAGTACTTACAAGAGTATATATACACAATCATTTACAAACTACTGGCCAACTGTATTATGACAGCTCAGCAACTCATAACAACTTAAACCTAACTTATAACTGAGGCTAAGCTAAATAAATATTTCAGCTTCAGCTTCTATGCACCGCAAGAATTTCAATAAATTAAAATTTGACTTGGCACGAAAAACTTGGTTGTCACGGTTATTATCATCATCTTGAAATTTGTTAAGCATTTATAAGCTTGAGGTGACAGAACTGCATTGTACTAAAAAAATTGAATTTGCTCAAAACTATTATTAGTTTGATGTACGAATCAATCATGTGTCGTGGTGTAAAGTTATCCGAAGCTTGAGGTGAGTCTTAAGTTATCGTGACTGCATTTAATGAGAAAATTGAATGCTTAAATTATGTTTAATTTGATATACGAATCAATCAAGTGTCGAGGTGTATAGCTATCTGGTTTGCTTTTGAGATGGCTCAACATGACACACTTTTTGCTAGGTCGGCAAGTTCGTATAGAAAAGTGTGAAGCCTAGTTAATTGAGTCAAACTTGGTTTTTTTAGTGTTGACTTTTAAAATAAATAAAATTTAAAAATGCCTCTTCAGGCCATCTCACATTGTCAACACATTTGATATCTATACTAAGGAGTGAACATGATTCGATTTGGACGGTTTGTGATAAGTTTTGAAACCAAACCAATTAAAGCAATTTGTAATTTTTTTCCAAACCAAACCAAATCACTACAATTTTTAAACCAAACCAATTGAAACCACTTTTGTTTTCCGGTTTGGTCCGTTTTAATACCACGGTTTAATAAATAAAAAAAAAACGTATATCAAATAAGTTAAATCATAAATATTAGTCTAAAGTTTCAGGTTAAAACATAAATAGTACAATTACAAATATTGCAAATCAAAATTCTATAATTCTAATAATTATAATGTGACATGATAGAAACATTTTAGCATCTTAGTCGTACTAATTGGTGCAACATTTACAATTGTAACACATGATTCATTCTCTCCATAAATATAAGAATATAATATATTAATGATATAAAACAACTAATAAAACAAAATGAATAGAAAGATTAAATAAACAAAAAATGATGTTCGATAAAAATTTAAGGAGCATGACACATGTGAGAACAAAACAACACAACTATCAGTAAAATATAGCAAACAATTACCATAAAAGAAGAAAATTTGGATAAACTGGCACGAAAATTTAATCGAAAATTCGAGAAAATTATTAGTAGAAAGAAAAGAAATGTGTAACTTTGAATTAAAATTTCGAATTAATTGTCTACTCAATTGTAATGTGTGGTCGATGAATATGATTCAACATCAATTTTTTAAAAATTTCACCCAATTTGAGGATTTTACGTTTAATGTATATTTGGATATGATTTATGAGATAGGTAATTGTCTATTTAGGTATTGATTTTACTTGGGCTATGTCTAATATGGATCTATCTTTTTAATTGGGTTGTGCTTATAGTTTTAAGGGCAACTTATACAAATACCCTAAAAATTAAAGGTCTTTTGGAAAAATCATATGAAAAACTTTTTGGAAGTAAAAAATACTGTATAATATTAAAAAGTGACACAATGTCACTTTTTTATAAAAATTGCCACTTTTTAATAAAAAAATAAATAAATAATGTCACTTTTAAAATTTAAGTGTCACTTTTTTTTATTAAAAAAAGTTTTATTAAGAATTGATGTTTATCAATAAAAAAAGTTATAGAAATCAGGATTATGACTCAAAAAAAGTGACAGCACTAAAAAAAAGTGTAAATACTAAAAAAAGTGACAAAAATTCAAAAAAGTGATAGAAATTTTAAAAAACAAGTGACGAATTCAAAAAAGTGACATAAATTAAAAGAAGTTACACAAATTAAAAAAGTGACAGACAATAAAAAAAAGTGACAAATTATTTTGAAAAATTAGACGAAAAAGTATTTTGAAAGTATAAAATATTGTGTAAAATTAAGTGTCACTTTTTAAAGTTAAGTGCCATTTTTTTTGTAATGTCATTTTTATTAAAAAGTGATATTTGTAACTCAAAAAGTGATAAAGATTTCAAAAAAAATGACAAAAAGCGACAAACATTTAAAAAAAGTGACGAAAGTTCAAAAAAAGAGTGACAAATTCTAAAAAAAAGGTGACAAAAATTAAAAAAAGAAAAAAAAAAGGACTACCAATTAAAACATTGGAATTGGTTCAATAAAGTGATATAAATTAAACAACAAATAAGTGACATAACCACCATCTCTCATCGTCTATGATAGCATGCTTGTTATTGCCATCTTCTATGAGTGCTTTCAAGAAACCATCTAAAGGGTTTCTCTTGATAGGTTCACTCTGCATAATTTGTTAGCTAATTGATTTACTAATGCAGTCTCTAGAGACTTATGAGATAGTATATATGAACGACAATACTTTTGTCGAGATGGGCTCTTGTATTGTGTAAAATTTAGCTTCTTCTTGCATTTTTTGCCATATATCATCTTCACCACATTCCTGAGGAATCACTTTGGAAGAATCTTTGAAACCATATTGACGTATAGAACTGGATGAAACAATATGTCGAACACTTGGTGTGCACATTCTTATGAAACTGCAGAAGTTATTTATCTCGCATATGCAATAAATCCACTAGCATATCTCCATTGTTTGTAAACCTCACAAACTTCTTATATTCTCCCATCATAACAATTATATTCATAATTCTTAACGATAAACTTCAATCAAACTTCATAATTGCTGGCCGTATCTTCCAAACTCCAGCCTTCCACCGGATCCACAATAAACTGCCACTCTATCTGACATCAGCCACCATTTTCTCCGGCGACCATGGGATCAATCTTCACATTTGCAACGTACGACTTGACTCCAATATTACAATCTAATATCTAATAGCTAAAACTCTTTTCATTATGATCAATGGCTATCAACCTCTCTTTAGTCCAAACTCGAGGCCGCACCGTCTACGACTGGCACAGGTAAATCGTCGTAGTAGCGGATGCACCCGGCCTCACTATTGTTGCCGTGGATGCCCTCGTAAGTGGTGTTGCCGGGAAACCATTTGTGGACGCTAAAACGTCTTTCCAAAAGGGCCATATTTGGTCTGCGTTTGCACTTTCTAAGATTGTTGAAACTGTACCTTCCCACTTCTCTTGTTCGGCCATTTTGGTGAGTGATGCAAAGGGAGCTTGCTAGTGAGTATAAATAATAGCTTAATTAAAAAATGACACAAATTCGATTTGAGCACGGCATAATTAATACTATAATTAGATATATAATTAAGTTTAAGTGTATTATTCTAATTACTTCTATTTTTACCGTAATGGACCTAATTATCCCTAGTTTTAATTGAGTTGGATAAAATTTTATTTTATTTTATTTTTTGTTGTGAACGATTTGCAAAGATTGAAACTTAAACCAAACCATTTCAAAGTAGTTTGATTTGGTTTGGTTTAAAATTAAAATATTGACGGATCCACGTGGATTGAAATCAATGGTTTCAAAAAAGTGGTTTCGGTTTGATTTTATAATTTGATGATTTCGTTGTTCAGCCCTACTTATATCTCGGCTTGGTCTACCTCCAAAGGTGGGTGGGGCCTGCCCTAATCTGGAAAATTTAGAACTCAAAAGTCCCTTGCCTAAAAAAATCTGAAGCCTCAATGGACATGTTAATGGGCTCACAACCAACCAATTATTGAAAAATAGACTCACATTCATGTTGTTCATACGTCGAGAACATATATCTCTTCTCATCGTCCACCATACTCATTAGATTATCACTCAACTCATATCTGGTAGATCTTTATAGATCCTAAGTCATTGGGATAATCCTTTATCACCGCATCACTTCTCTCGACCTAAGTGAATAATAGGTATCCACCTAACAAAAGTGATAGAAGTGCCTCTCTCACACTCCACTTGATCAAGGTCTCTTCACAAATAAAGGATTCCAACATTTGATCACATCTCTACTCGTGATCCAAATGTCACATTCTACATCCTCGGTACAAACCACCAATGTACCCCTAGACATCTATACTCTATCTCACCAATAGATATACAACACACTGCTAATGCATCTTAACCAACTATGCATGCAAACAATTACACCAAGTAATTAAATTGCTATCAGATTCATACAAATGCACATATCAAATACATTGAAATGCACATATAACCATGCAACAAAATTAAGCAATCACACACATGCAGAAAGGATTACACACGTATGAACATGTAGTAACCATGTTTACTCTCAATAAACCTCACTAGAGTTATCACTCGACCCTATAACTATGTTCGCCTCATCTCTCATCTTACCATTATGTTTATTCTTCTTTTTAGGACAGTCCCTAATAAAGTGCCCAGTCTTATCACAATTCTAACATTGTCTACCACTTGACTTGTCATATCTCTTGCTTTTTTTTTTACCACCATCATCACTTTAGTCACTACTTAAATCACTATTATCTTGAGATCTACCCAAATTCATGTGCATAAACTTTATTCTACATCTCATCATATACAACTCACCACCTTTCTTATTCTCTTTTTCGGTCTTAATCTCTATCTCCTTACTTCTTAGGGAATCTATGCCAATCTCAAGTGTTAAGGTATCCCTACCATACTTAATTACATTTTTAACCTCTCTATATGAATCAAACATAGAATTTAACAAAATAATGACTTATACGTATCAAATACCTTTTTATCACAGTTAATGAAATCTTGAACAAGTTTGTTGAAAATATCCAAATTTTCATCAAGATTCTTTGAATGATCCATTTTAAAACTGAAAAATATTTCAAGTAATTACAATTTATTAGGAGTAGACTTAAGTAAATATAAGTCCTCCAACTTTTTTCCAAGTTCTTTTGTAGAATCGAGTTTTTCAACTTTTTCTAAAAACAGTGTTAGTTAAGTGTAAAATAATTGAAGTGTAGGAAAGTTCATCATATTCTTCTTTTTGTACTTTTGTCAACTTTGCATGGAAATTTGCTATTTATGGCTTTTGAAATTTTTTATTGAACTAAAATCCCATTCATCATGTGTTGCTAAATTGAAAAATACTCTTTCCCATTAAAAATTCCAACTTCGAAATGTAAAGATATTTTTGGAAAAGAAAAGAATAATCAAAGTGCATGAATAGGTCACACAAAGTAATCCTAAGGCCGCAGTATATACCGTTCTAGATTTCCAGGGTTTCGTGAGACTCAAAATCTCATATCAAGGGAATGTTCAAACGATTGAAGTTTGGTGTTTTAATAGAATAATTAATGCAACACGGAGGTATTTCAACAAAAAATTCAAGTTCTTACACAATACAAGCAATTAAACAGAGAGCAGACTACTCTGAATCCGTAAATAATGAGATATGCGAATTTACCACTTTAGGACCACTATTATTTGCCATAAAGTCTCCAACAACTGTAGCAACCAATTGAACACCACACTGAATCACAAACGCACAGGGGCAAAATAGTGTAGTTTTCACTGTATAACCTGAAATAGAAAACTAACAACACCAAATCGTTAGGATTCCCGTTCAAAAAAATTTTCCTGAAGAAATTCTCCCCAAACGACGTCGGACGCGCCTCCACGTGCCGTTGCAGGAACTTCCATGCACCACTGCCTCCGGCGGTCGTCACCACCACGCGCAGTCGACCCATAAGCGATTCCACCTACAAATCTAGGTTCTAGCCTCCGTTTCCGGAATCGCCTTCTGGTTTGGCTAGAATCGTCGATTGCATGTTCGGTTTTGTTTTTTAAATTTTGGACAGTTTCTTTCCAACTGGTTTCTGCTTCAATTCTAGGTGTTTTCAAATCAATTTTTGTTGAAAATCCACCACCAACGTCGCCCTGATACCAATTGTAGAGAAATGAACTTTCAATTTGGTGGAATCCCGACTCAGTTCAACTTACCAATATCAAACCACAATCAAACAATTGACTCCAACCCACATCTACTACTATAACTTTTGGTTTCCATTTCTAATATACCCGCAAGGAACACAAGTATGGTGGTGTTTGCAAAAGAAAGGTCACAAAGACAAAGAGAAGGCAAAGGTACGAAGAAGGAGACGGAAGCAGCCACAGTTTCTCTCTTATATATTCACAAAGCACACACATGTTTCTATCACTATGAAAATGGGTATATATAGGTTAGTTTAGGTTACCTAGACTTGGGCCAATATTATCCAACAAGTGGGTCAATACTAAGATAATTGGGCTAGCACATTAAAATGACAATCTAAGAGTTATAGTGGTCATGAGCAACATTAACTAATTAAGTTGCTTCTAATAGCTCGAGTTGTTTTTGGGTTGAGCTAATAAATTGATTGTGTCGATAGTTATTTTACTTATCAGTCGAGGTCTATGAAATATAATCCAAACTGTTTAATATCATTGTCCAAAATTTATTGGGTATCAAAAACCCAACAGAGTCCACTGGTTTTGTTCCACCATTTCATAATTCATACTAACACTTGTATATTTCGACGAAAAGTAGATTTTTAGCTTTTTTGAGCTCATTTTTGTTTTTGCTCAAAATGCATTTTGCAATAGTATTTTGATGAAGAATGTGTAGCTTAAAAATAAAAATAAAATTTGGATTTTGCGTGTAGTATTACTCTATATATGAATGTTTGGTTGACAATAAAGGAGAAAATTGTATTTTAGAAATAATAGACCCAAACAAGTTTATAATTTATATACATGATAATATATTTTATGTTAAAATTAGTAGGAGATTTGTTCAGATTAATTTTCTAGAGTTTGGCTTTGTTTAGAAGATTAACTTGGAGCTTCTTATTTTCCTTTATAAGCTATAATTAGGATTCATTGACAATTGATTGTTCATTAAATAAAAATATTGAAAGTGGGAGATTTCCAATTCTTGTGGTCAAAGTTGGTACTCTACGGAGTCAATGATTTGTTGATCAAGAATCAACTCTCCAACATTTGTGAACAAATCAATGAATCTTGATTGTCAAGTAATTAGTATTCTTGCAAAGATTAAATGAATAATTGATTATGTTATTCATTCGCTTAACTTTTTGCTTCTGGCTGCATTAGTATCTTTCTATGTCATAATCTAGAGATTGAATAACATGATAATATGTTACATTACTTGAACTTCAAAGTTTCATTTCTACAAAGACATCACAAGATATGTGGCATTCAAGTGACATCCTTAGTTTTATTTTTATGATAGAAATCTAAAGTTTATTTCTACCGGATTTCTTTTATTCAACTAGCAGTATGGTGTTATATATATTTGCATAAAACTTGCTAAAAAGCTTATTCTGAATAGCTTTGAAGTTCTTTTATCTCCCAAAGTTCTCTCATACCCTGCAAATCACAAGGAGACAAGAAATTAAAAATACCTCCAAAAATTGGTAAAGAAAAAAAATTATTAATAAAATAGAAGAATTGACTACTGGGTATAGTCAATTCGGATTCTTCCAGCATCAGGATTAGCAATCCTTGAAAAGGCCTCTCGAGAGAGATCGAGTTGGTTGAGCCCGCAGCCTGGACAAAGATCTACAATTTTTATAGTTATTGTTCCGTCTCGGCATGGATATGGTCCTTGGTTGGTGGCTCCAGTGCACCTTACTCTATACCTTCTACCACAAGCTGCTCCATTGTTGTACAATGAAGGATTAGCTGCTGCTATCATTGTACCTTGGCCTTGATTTCCATAGCATGCCGAAGCTACATATAGTTCCACAATGAATGGTCAACTTTTCCATGGCTAAAAGGTCAAAGTCTCGTGATATAAGATAAATAAATTTTTTGTAGCCATAATATGGACTTCACGTTACTCTTAGTAAAAGAGTTTTAATTTAACGAATTTTGATAACTACAATATTTAAATAAATATTTATCATGTCTTCTCTCTAATAGTTAGATAGTTCAACTTGATTTCATTGTCTTGACAAATTATTTAAGCTCAATTTTCTTACCACCATTCAGCTTATGAAAAATTGTAACGTGTTTCGCCTTTAGTGATTTGGTCTATACGTGAAGGAACATTCTGATGACAACATTACAAGATACACGAGTCACATATTTAAGAGCTTAATTGTTCATGTAGTCGGATTCATTAATTTTTTATTAGACCCCGTTTGATGGTCATTATTGAGAAAAAAATATGTTTTGAATAGTGATTTTTTAAAGGACGTGTGGTTAAAAAGTATTGAAAGTTTTAAGTTTATGTGTAAAATATTTTATTGTGTGAATATAGAGTTGAAAATAAATATAAGAATTAAAAAATATATATTTTAAAGGAAGACAATAGGGACTTTGATAGCTTCAACGGCAAAAAACAATAATCCAACGGAAAACAACAACAGTAGCCGAAAATTTCTGGCTATCAAAACAACAATACATCAATCTTGATAGACAGACGGAGAGAAACTTACGAACATATTCAGTGTAGAAAGTGGCAGTTCCGGGTATGGCAGTGGCCACGGAAATTATGCAACTGGTAATAAGTATTGATATGATGATACGTTCAATCGCCATTCTTAATCAAATTAAGCTCTAAACTTTAGCTTTTAGTTTCTATTCCAAGTGCAATTCTGCATGCAATATGGATATACATCTTTCGTAACTAGGAATAATTCCCTATATACAGGAAGGATCATGCAGCCACCACAGCACCAGATAACGTTGTTTGTACGTCTTCTTAGTCTAGAAGCGAGATAAGAGAAAAAAAGACGACCTATTGTTTTGCAATGATATCTTCTAAGAAGTTAATTTTGAATTATACATGTATTGACTATTGACTTCTTTTTTCACTAAGTGGGAATTTAATTTCGTAATAATATAAAGTTTTATTTAGTGCCGTTTGATTCTCATTAATTGGGGAAAAAAAATGAGTTTTGAATTGTATTTTTAGGAGAAAGTGTGGTTAAAAAGAAAAGAAAAGTTTTTGGTACACGTGTAGAATATTTTATTGTGTAAATATTTGGTTGAAAATGACCATATAGCAAATTATAAAATAATTAATGAGTGTCAAACATGTCTATAATATAAATGCTTAAAAGTTTTATTTCATATGTTAGAAAATTTGACAAATTGAATTCTGTACGAGTATGGACAGATTCTTTTATACTGCTCAAAGCCTCAAACATATTTTAATGAGACAGGCTTTATGATTAATAAACTTTCAGTAAATTATTTTTAACAAAAAGAGTTTTAAAGAGTACTTTAATTTCGTTACCAAAATCATCTATTTTGGAGTCTTTCTGTTTCATAAAATTTGATTAATTTAAAATCCTCAATAAATATATTCAGCTCCGTGATACAAAAAGCTAATAATAATCCATCATTCTGTTTGTGAAATAATGAATCTTTCTTTTAGTTTTCAATTAGAAAATTCATCAGCATATTTTTATGATTATTTTTATATTTTTGAGCGAAAAATAGTATCAAAATCTTGGCATTTGATTGTTGAAGAAAACAAATTCCTAAACATCTATATTAACCTTAATAGTTCAATCGCACTTGAGAGGATACCTTGTATCCTGATTGCATACAAGTACAGATGCCAAACTTTTCTTTCAAAGCATTTTAATGGGTCAAGAAAATATGAAATTTCAAAATTGGCTGGCTATAGGTTTGTGAGAAATTTCAAAGATGGCTGAATAATTGAAGAGCGAAACAATGGAATTTTGCGATCAGTATTGTGTCTTGCTTGGAAAATTGGCAAATGTTAATCTTATCTATCCAACGTAGCACATGAACAAATTGTCAAATAAGATGTCCAGGAGGAGCCACAATTTTAAAAGATTCAATATGCTAATAATGTATATAACTGAAAAATTATAATATGACATTATCTACAGAATCGTAAGGCTGATCAAGCGAAACACCATATGTTGAAGCACCATGAAATTAGATAAACCGAAAGGGAAATCCATGTGAAGAATATGTAATCCAAAATGATTTCAAATTGTGCGTGACATTGGAGCAAGCAAGTTCGAATCAGCAAAAACATTTCTAAAAAGCTTATAAACATTAAATTATGAATTATAAAACAAATACTAAAAACAAACACGAGTGAATCATGGAATCAACAAAAATATTATAGAAAAATGTAAATATTGAAACATCTGGAAGCCATTCAAATTATATCTTTTGATGAAATATTATACCACAATTTTTCTGAATTTTTTAAAATAATTTTTGTATTTTTTTTTAAAATTGTTGAAAAGTTTGAAATCAAGAAAAATGAACAATATATGGTTGAGAATTTGAAAATTGAAATTGAATTTAAGCAAATGAATATGGGCAAGAAATGTGAAAATGGAATTAGAAATATAATTTAAATTAAGTTTGGAGATTGAAATTTTAAATTAGAAATGAAATTTACGTCATTGATAAGGGTTATGAGTATAAGCTATGTGTTTAATGTGCCAATGCACTTGGCCGGGAATCTAATGAAATAATTTAAATTTGTACGGGACTACAATTGATTTGATATGGACTTGGAATAAGAAAGAGAGGGAAAATCAGGCATACTACCCTCCAAAAAAATAAAATATTAGATTAATACCCTTTAAAATTTAATTGGAATTGCAAATTCCCGTATTAATTATGCCCAAAATCTCGAAAGTCCACAAATTTATTTTGTCACTTCTTTTTTAGTTTTTGTCACCTTTCTTAGTTACTCACTTTTTTTGAATTTCTTTCATTTTTCATTTAATAGTCTTTCTTTTCTCTTCTTACAAGATTGAGAGTTAATCATGCACATCAATATTAGTTTTAATGGCTATGATATGCCATTTTTTTATTTTTTTTTGAAAAAGTTATATGATACTTTTTATCAATTATCTACTTTAATAGTTCTTTCAAAACAGTGATATCATATGCCACTTTTTGTCTTTGAACTTCATAAAATTGTTGCAAAATGTAGCTTATAATTAAATACAAGGATGCACAAGTTATTTTATTGATTAAATTGCATATCAATGACAACTTAGCCTCTTTATAAAAGTGTCAAAATTTAATTTTTCAAAAAACGTGGCATCTATATTTTAACAAATGTTATTTTATGTGCATTCCGTTGGGACAACAATTTTAGTCATATTGTCACTTTTATATTTGTTATCTTATTTCTATTTGTGTCCATAATAAATGAAGATGTTAATTTTAACAATATTTGTAAAATGAATATAAATGAAATAGTGTGAGACTTTTTTTTTTTAAGTGACATGGTATATCATTTTTAATTTTCAACAAATTAACTCATTTGTATGCAAAAATACAAATAAAGTGTTATATTATATCACTTTTTATTGTAAAGTAAAGTTTGAATTTATATTATATTTAAATTTTTCACAAACATACATGTATGCATCTATTTAATTGATTCAAAAGAATTCAAATGATATAGATTACGTCTCTTTTAGAAAAAGTGAGAGAAAATGTCACTTTTTAATTTTAGCATCTTAATTCACATGCAAAAATACAAATGAAATGTTACATCAAATCACTTTTTAATATAAAACAAGGTTTGAGTTCGTATTCATATATAAATTTTCAAAAACATACATATATGCATATTTAATTGCTTCAAAGAAATTCAAATGAGATATATTGCAGCTTTTTAGATTTAAGTGACAAAAGAAATTCACTTTTCTCATTTTCACAAACACCTTTCATTTATCACTTAAATTGATGCAAACTTGATTTTTCATATGTTTTAACTCAGTTCAATTCATACAAATCTGGATGTTAATATATATTAACTCAAAATTATTAATCCAAACATGAAATTTCATATGTACTACATCAAAAAAAATCTCAACAACATTAAAATCAAACAAAATATAAACTAATTGAATAAAAAATCAGCAACATAAGACCTATAGATTTTGGCTTATTATTTGCAAATTTGGGGAAGACAATTTTGTAGAAAATGTAGTAGAGGCTGTCCTTGATCTTTTTGGACTTGATTTGTGCAAGATTTCCTCTTATACTTTCGAATTTTCTTGATTTCATTTGAATGATTTTCGATTTCACCTCTTTTTGCAATCAAATGTTTCCACCGTATTTCTTACGATTTTAATTGTTGAAATGGTAGTATTTATATTTTAGTCCATACTTATAATGCTTTTTCAAATGCACCTCAAAATTAAGGGAATTTCTATAAGTACTCCAAAAATAATTTTGTCATCATATGATTTTCGTAACACGCACAAGGCCTACCCCCTAATATCTGCCCCACCTGGCCATTAAACAAGTTCTCATTCCACATTCATGTTATCTCCCACTGATTTCAGCAAGCTATATTACTTTCTAATATGCACTTTATACATGACTTTGAAAATGTTTTATGGTCTTACACTAATTATTACAAAGTTTAAAATTGTCAAAGTGATTATCTGATAAGTGTAGTTTATACACTTATTCGAAATCCTAAATCATGATATTTTATTGTCTTTTGGAGAAAAGAATGCAAAAGTGGCGAAAAATGATAAAATTTAAAGATGAAATATTGGAGAGAAATATTATATTAAATGTATTCGAGTTAAATGGACCTCAATAGACTTGCATTGAAAATTTTAATTGGAGGTCCAAATTAAAGTTACATACATATATTAGAATATACACACGGCACTGCATAGGGGAAATAGAGAAGGACAAGAAAAAAAGGGGCAGAGGAAAAACAGATAGATACGGTCTGCAGACAAAAGAAACAGGAGAAAAGAAAGAAAAGAGAGGAGAAATAGAGTGGAAAAGAAAGAAGAAAAGAAGGAAAAAGGGAGGGAAAACCAATGCAGAAGGAAAAACACACGAAGAAAGAAAAGAGAGAGAGAGAAGAAAAGAAGGGAAAAAGAGAAAGAAAGGAAATGAGATTGTAAATATCAGAAATTTTCACGTTTCGTCAATTTTTGGTGATATCTTTTCACTTTTGCGTGTTTTTATTTTTATAATATGAATAATTAATTTGTATATTAGAGAAAACAATGTAGTCAACTTGTGATCCTTTATTTTTATATTCAAGATTTTTGTGATTTATTTATTTATGTGTTGATTTTATTATGAATTTAATATATTAAATTACCTGATCAATAGTTTGATGATTATGTGAGCCTCTTATGAATCGAGAGGTGAATTTGAGATTTAGACCATATAATAAAATTCGGTAATTCTGTGATTTATTTATTTATATGTTGATTTTATTATGAATTTAATATATTAAATTACCTGATCAATAGTTTGATGATTGTGTGAGCCTCTTATGAATCAAGAGGTGAGTTTGAGATTTAAACAATATAATAAAACTCGGTAAATTAGTATAACGTGTAAAGATACATATATTAATTATTGCGGTCATAATATGAATTATATATATATATATATATATAAAGGTGATCAATAGATAAAATTGTTTTGCTCTAATAATCATCACATATTTGAATTTTCAATCATCCATTGTTTGCAATTTTTTTATATTTTCAATTAGTTAAACGTAGTTAAAAAAAAATTACAACCATTACAATTATTTACTTTCTTTTGTCAAATATGAATTAGAAAAATTAGATTAAATACTAAAGTATAGTTTTCGTGAGAACGATATCTGGACTCAAGGGTTCACTATACTGCTTGTTACGATATCGTACAATTGCGATATAAAAAATACAACACTATCATTTTAGCCAAACTAATCTATATTGGTTTCACCCAAACTTTAAGATTTATGAAAATTTTAAAAGTCTAGATTATGTACACCCTCAGTATATATGACATATTCTATCGCATAATAAAACATCGTGTATTGAGAGGAGAAAGACGAATACCTCCCTCAAAGTTAACAATTAATTTCAACTACAATTTTATGAGATCCACAATTTTTATCGAAAATTTCAAAAATAAAATTCATCATTTTTTATTGAAATCCACTAAATGTATGATTTTTAGTAAAATCAAACTGGGACTTAGGATAGAAAGTGAGAGTTCCAGCTATGGGCATGGAAATTTGGCTAGAAGTAGTAAGTGCTGCTAGTGCTATGATGATATTGTTGGAGTTTTTGATACCTAATAAATTTTAGGCGATAATGTTAAATCGATATTGGATAATTTATATAGACACTTTAGTGATGACTCGACCTAAAAAAAACATCTATGCAACTTAATTGAGTTAATGTTGTGGCTCAATACTTGTAGATTACTCAAGTTATTGAGTTGAATGGTGATATTAGTTAGCCCATTTATTCTTAACATTAGCCCCCTTACTATAGACTAATAATTTGGTTATATGGGCCACTTGACTTGACCCATATAAGTGACCTAATGTGACTTTGGCTTTATATATCTTCTCGCCTACAGTCATCTGGTGGGTGTGTGTGCAATAGAGGACAAATGGTGAGGTAGTCATTCTTGATGGTTCGTTTGAATGTTCAATTTCCATATTCCTCCTTTTGTGATATTGCTACCACCACATTCTTCCTTTGTAAGGGTGAAAACTAGTAGCAATCAGAGTGTTAAAGTTGTAGGTAGAAACCTTCTCGGTTGGTGTTTGTTTTTTGTTAATTAAACTGAGTCTGGATAAAGATTTCTCTAAGATTTTCACGACATTTGGTATTAGAGCATGTTGTATTAAGAAATTTGTGAAAAAAATGATCAAAACTAGCTGAAAAATGGCAGAATCGAAGGCAGAAAACTTGGACAGAAATTGCCTAGTTTTTTAAAAAAATTGTCATTTTTGTGTTTTTCGGTGAAACGCCTCATCCTTTCGAGAAACGGTAACAACTGTTGGACTGCAGCGAAGTCGTACCTAGTGTCTGACGCATGACGGTCGACGACGTCGGGTGTCGACTACGCAGTGGTGGCACGTAGGATGTTTCTCGGAGACGACGTCTTGAGGTAGAATGTTGTTGGTGGCGTGGTGAACCCTGTGGTGGTGTACGTTTTCAATTTCAGGCGATACAGTGAAATCTAGTCGATTTTGCCCTTCAATGTTCGAGTGTAATTTTGTGTTGCTGCAGTTGCCGGAAGCTTTGAGACGGATAGTGATAGCCCCAAAGTTGTGAATTCACTTCTCTTGATATTTACGAACCTTTAGACGTGGTCCACTTGGTATCGTATTATTTTCCTTTTATTATTGCAGCTATGATTATTGTAAATGATAATTATTTACTTTTCACATTAGAAGTTATCATACGAAGTGACATTATGATTGGGGTTACCGTGAAGATATAACCATTGCTTGTTGCTAGACCTAAGAATTACTTGTTAATTGTTTGCCTTAAATTCTTTGTGAATTTGTTGTCAATTATGTTTTATTATTAGAATTGCACGTAACCTTAAGAAAGTTTATTTAACTATTCTGTGTGAATTGTGTTAGTACTTTTCTTATGGTCGTTTTTTGTTGTATTTTGTATTTTTTGTTCATTTTTCTGATAAAATGACAACACATTTTGAGTTATGTTTTCTAATGAAAATTGTGATTTTTCAATTCGGCAAAACGAAAATATTTTTTATAAAACTTTTGATGGCAAATGTAGGTCTAAAGTAAGTATGAAAAGTAAGATGTGTTTTAACTACGGTATATTTGAACATGGTGAATAGGCCGTCCTAGAAATTTTAATAAAAAAAAAAAAGATAAGGAGAGTGGTGACACGAATATGCCTATTGGGTCGAGTTATGACCTAAATGAGGTTTATTGAGAGTTAACCTGGTTATTGTATGTACATCTGCGTGTAATTTTTTCTGCATGTGTGTGATTTCTTAATTCTGTTGTATGGTTATATGTCACATTTCAATATTTTTGATACGTTCATTTGCATGAATTTGAGAGAAATCTGATTACTTTGTGTAATATGTTTGCATGCATAGTGAGTTGATATCTATGTCGTACTCCTTGTGCTCCGGGAGTGGTGTAAGAGAGTGTGGTAGTGAGAAGAAAGAGGGGCAACCATTTTCTCCGTCATCTTTGTGAGCCTATGTGGTTTATAAGATTATGTGAGGCAGCCATAAGTGGATTATCTTCTTCCTCTATGTGCTCCACTTTTGTGAGTGTACTGAAATAACCAACTCTTTCTTCTATTCTCTTTCTGAGTGCCACCTTCACCCACTTCCTCTTTGGATTTTTTAAGCATTGGTGTTGGAGTAACCTTATGGTACATTGGTTGATTTAAATTGAACTCTAACCTCTGTTGTCGCTAAAGGTGTTGATTTGCCATAGTGGGTTGTGATGCATTAGTAGTGAGGATCTCTATTGGTAATGTAGAGTATAGATTCCTAGGAGTAAATTGGTGGTTTGTACCGTGAATGTGGAGTGTGACATTTAAATCACGAGTGGAGATGTGATTCAATGTTGAAATCTTTTATCCGTGAAGAAACCCTAATCAAATATAGTGGGAGAAAAAGAGAGATATACTTCTATCACTTCTGTTAAGTGAAGATCCATTATCCACTTAGATTGGGAGAAGTGATGTGGTGATAGATGATTATCCCAAGAACTTAGGATTATAGAGGTCTACTAGTTAGACATGAGTTTAGTGATCAGTCTAGTGAGTATTGTGGGTGATGAAAAGAAATATATGTTCTCGAGGTGTGAGCAATACATAATGAGATAGAATAAGTGTGGTGAGATCTTTTCGTGGGGTCATTTATGCATTTGTTCCATAGATGTTGGCTGAATGCTTGATATACTTAGTGTTAATCTGTTGTTCTGTGTGAATGTACTTTTGGAAAGATTTGTGAATTATTCTATGTTATATTTTTATCACATGATAATTTACTCTTGATCGTTTACTGCTATTATTTGCTTCTACTTGGGTATTTTTTACCTTAGCATTGGGTATGGTATGTGTTTCAGGTCCGAAACACGAGGTATGGTCTGTGATTCCAATTTTATTGGTTACCTTGATTAGACACTTATAAACTTTGTGTTTTGTTTGCTTGCAGCTTGATTGTATATCAATATGGAGATTTGTTGAGTTTTTTTGATACACAATAAATCTTCGACGATAATCTTAAACCGATATTGGATAATTTATATCGATACTTTAGTGATAGATTGGCCCGAAAATAACTTGGGGGCACTAGAAGCAATTTAATTAATTTAATGTTGCTCGTGGCCCAGTACTTATGGATTGCCCAAGTTATTGAGTTGGATGGTGATATTAGTCGGTCCATTTATTCTTAACATTGACCCTTTTGTTGGAGGCTTAATACTTTGATTATATGGACCACTTGACTTGGCCCATAAAGTGATCTAATGTGATTTTGGCTTTATATATTCTCTATTTTTGTCTACATCCATGTGGTGGACGTGTGTGCAATAGAAGATAAATAGTGAGGTAGCTATTCTTGGTGGTTAGTTTGAATGTTCAACCATTGCACCTCTTTTCTTTTTCTCTTTGTGATATTGCTACCACCACCTTCCTCCTTTGTGGGGGTGAAAACTAGTAGCAATTAGAGTGTTAAAGTTGTGGGTTAGAGCCTTCTCGATTGGTGTTTGTTTGATTGATTAAACTGAGTTCAAATCAAGATTTCTCAAAGATTTTGACGACAGATATGTTCATTAATTGTCATTCTTAACAAAATTAAGTGCTGCTAGTGCGGCCACCGCGGCATCAGTTAACGTTGTTTACAAGTTTTCTTAGTCTAGAAGTGAGATAAGAGGAAATATAGGACCTATTGTTTGGCGATAATATCTTCGAAGCAATTACTTTTGACTTAAACAATTATTGACTGCTGACTTCCTTTTCCCCTGCATAAGAGGGAATTTAACTTCCAATTAATGTAAATGCTTAAAAGTTTCATTTAATATCTTAGAAAATTTCACAAAATTGAATTATGTACGACGATGGACATATATTTTTATAATGTTCAACGCCTTAAAAAATATTTTAATTAGACATACATTACGATTACTACAGTTTCAGGAAATTATTTTTTAAGAAAGAGTTTAAAGCGTACAATTTCGTTATCAATATCATTTGTTGTGGAGTCTTTCTGTTTCATAAAATTGGATTAATTTAAAATGTTCAATAATTCAGCTCCATGAAAAAAAAAACCTATTATTAATCCATCACCGTTTGTTAAATAATGGATCTCTTTAGTTTTCACTAAGAAAATTCACCAACTATTGAAGTGCTACTATGATCAAACTTTGTCAGAATTTTATTAGCTCTTGATCAAACTTCAATTTTAATCAAACCTTTAAAGGGATCCACAATTTTTATCAAATGCTAAGTCACACAAATCTATTTTAAAAATATGACATACAGTCTTAAAGTGTTGAGTTTATGTGACAATATCATATCATAAAATTTCAAAATTAAAATGAATGGCCTATTCGGCCAGCTAGATATACATTGTCATTAAATGAAAAACAGATTTTTTATGTATTATTTTATCATAAAGGGGCTATATATAATGAAATCACCCCACACTACTTGCGAGATCAGTAGAGAACAATAAAACTAAAAGTTTGAGATCTAAATGCAAGAGAAGCATGTGGACTACCTTATTTCTATTTCGGGAAATGTGATGGTAAGAACCACAATTTACATCATCAAGTGAAGTTACTATATCCAAGTAAATATATGCATTTGCATTAAGACTAAAATCAGAGAATAGAGTACGGATGACTCCAAGAGTGTCACATTTGGCTACTACAATATCGTGTCCAGCGAAAAAAAAAACATAGATTTTAGTTAGCTTATGGTATTAGTTTTTGAATATATACGTGTATATAATAACTTCGCTGATATTTTTTATAAATTAATTTAAATATATTAGAAAATGAATAAAGGGAATTGAGGGTTTAGCTTATAATCCACGATCAATATAGGAGATTGAGGGTTGAGATATTTTGAGTTTCCGGCGGTGGTGATTGATGTAGAATCGGAGGCTGCCATAGTGACTCTGGTGGTGGATCAAGTAGACGACGATGAAAAAATATTTGAATTGTATAGTTTTACGATAGGAGTATCTCTTCTCATACATGATTAAAAAATAGTCATATTAACTTCTTAATCAGAAAACTAATATTAATCCATCATTTATGTGTCTCTGAAATAATGGATCGCTTTAGTTTTCACTGGGAAAATTCACCAACTATTTCAAGTGCTTGTATGATGAAACTGTCAAAATTTTACTAGTTTTCAACTTATCAAACGTCAATTTTAATCAATCATTTAAGGAGACCCACAATTTTTATCAAAAGCTAAGTGACACAAGTCCCAATTATCTTTTCTGATTATTGATTATTTTATATTTTATATTTTTTTGAGTGAAGAATAAGTATCGAAATCTTGGCACTTGATTGTTGAAGAAAACAAATTCCTAGCCATTATATTATGAATTTTGCTACTTGTACAAAATTTTTGTACACCTAGTTTGA
This sequence comes from Fraxinus quadrangulata, assembly GCA_903798255.1. Taxonomy (NCBI): domain Eukaryota; kingdom Viridiplantae; phylum Streptophyta; class Magnoliopsida; order Lamiales; family Oleaceae; genus Fraxinus; species Fraxinus quadrangulata. Next base: position 78,461 of record CAIGRB010119257.1, read on the forward strand.
CATCTCTTAATTTGGATTTCAAAAATTTAAATTAAGGGACAGACGCAAGTCACTCTCAACCTATTTGTACAAGTAGAATAATTGTTATATTATTTTATTAGGCTACTTATACTTAAAAATGATACATAAGAGAGCACATAAAATGACGTGGAGGGAAAAAAATGGATGAAAAAATTGACTGTATTTTAAATTGACAAATGATAAAGTTTCATATGATATTATGTATTCTCTTATCTAAACCTTTATATACATGTAGCAAGATCCCATATTATTAACCTTAATGATTAGGGGCAATTAAGAGGTTCCAGAAAACATGCCACACTTTTCTTTCGAAGCCTTTAATAGTAGCATTTTTGGTCGTGTGGTCACGATTCAATTTTCTTTCGAAGCCTTTAGTACATAGTGGCATTTTTGGTAGTGTGGTCACGATTCAGTTATAATAGTCTCCTTAGTTACTAAGGGAGTTTTTCTCGTCATTTCAAACTTTCAATTAATTTTTAAAAATTGGCGAGTTTGAAATTTATTTTAAGAGTATGATATACAATCTTAAAGTGTTGGGTTTATGTGACAATATCATATCATAAAATTTCAAAATTAAAATGAATGGCCTATTCGGCTAGCTAGATATACATTGTCATTAAATGAAAAACAAATTTTTTATGTATTATTTTATCATATAGGGGCTTATATAATGAAATCATCCCACACTACTTGCGAGATCAATATAGGAGAACAATACTGGGCCGGATTAAAATCTGATTTCAAACTAAATCAAAGTCAAACAATCATTAATAATCACATCTTTTATGGGTCCCACATCTTTTCTATCACACATTCAAAAAATGTCGGATTAAAATCTAATTTTAATTTAAATTAAAGTCAAATAATTAATATTAACCACATCTTTCATGGGTCTCACATCTTTTCAACCACACATTTCAAAAACTTCTATCACAATCCACTAAAAATTTAATTTTAAACCTCACCAAACACCCTCTAAAACTGAAAGTACGAGAACCCGAAATCTAAAGCAAGAGAAGCGTGTGGACTACCTTATTTCTATTTCCAGAAATGTGATGGTAAGAACCACAATTTGCATCATCAAGTGAAGTTACTACGATTTAAAGATTACATAACAAAAACAGCAATGATATATAAAATTAAACTTTTATTTGCTTATAGAAGTTATCACATGATTTCTTCAAATTCACACAGCATCTTCCAACTCGCGTACTGAAATTATAAAAATAGATATTTAGCTGATGCTTATTAAACTAGTATGGCTTATTATATTGTCCATATAATCAGCTAAAAGCTTATTCTTGATAACTTGAACTTTTTGTTTTTCCAAAGTTGTCTCAAACCCTGAAAATCACAAGGAAAACAAGAAAAATACATATGTTAGTACTGCAATATTTATCAACTTAAACTTTTAAATGCAATATTTATCAACTTATACTTTTAAATGCACTTGTTTAACATAGTATCGAAGTCATCAAACATCATGAAAAAATAAATTAGAAATTTGATGAAAAAATATATTTGGCATAAAAACCAGCATGTGCGGTGAATGGCCTCATTTGACAACAATTAAGATTAATTTTTGGGGGAAAATGAGTTTTGGAATAGTGATTTTTGGAAAAAAAATATATATATATATAGAGTAGAATATTTCCATACTGATTATAATCGATTAAGATTCTTCCAGCATCGGTGTTAGCAATGGTGGAGAAGGCTTCCTGGGAGAGATCAAGCTGGTCATTTTGACATCCTGGGCAAAGATCTACAATTGTTACAGTAACTTCATTTCCCGTGCAAGGTTGTGGTATGCCTGCGTTGGTAGGTCCAGTGCACCTCACTCTGTACCTTCGTCCACATGCTGCTCCATTATTGTATAATGAAGGATTTGCTGCTGCTATCATTGTACCTCGGTCTTCAAATCCATAGCATGCCGATGCTGCACATAGTTCAACTAGTCTGTTAGCTTGCTTTGATCAGTTACCGAAAATTAGTACTATAAGGTCAAAGTTTTCTTTTAGTACATATTTTATGAGTTAAACAGCTTTGCCAAATAATAATGTTAGAAAAAGTGCCAGAATCCTAGGTGGCGGGAGATATTTTGATGGAAAAGATAATTGCCGTATTTAAACATTCCAATAATGGAAATATCAAACCAATGAATTAATATAATATGAAAGAAACTTACGAACATAAGTAGTGTAGAAAGTTGCAGTTCCAGGAATGGCACTGGCCATGGAAATCAGGCTAGTGGCAACGAGGGTTGCCATGATAATACGTTCAATCGCCATTCTCAAATCTTTTGAGTAACGAATTCTGTAAAATTTGGTTTCTAGTTTGTATTCTATGTGCAATCACAATTTCCTGCGTCTAAGTAACTAGTTATCATGTTTATTTATAGCAGCGGGACATGGTACAATTCAACTTTTATTTCTTCTCCCGTGGCTGCTACATTCTTCCCGAAAACGTGATTCACACGTTTCGTTGGTCTTCGGAATGACTTTTTGCTGGAAGAATTAGGCATATAATTGATATTTAATTATGCTCAATTTCTAAGATAATGCTTTATCAAAGAGAAATTATAAGCTAGTAATTGCATGCATGCAGGGCGGAGATAGGGGTGGGCTGGAGTGGGCTATAGCCCACCCTTG
>CAIGRB010119293.1:1402-11585 GCA_903798255.1 Fraxinus quadrangulata
TACAAGTTTAATCACTCGAGTTATACAGACTCGAACATATGTCTTTATTTATTTAATGACTAGTGCAATGCCCCTTTTCCTTTAGACACCGAGTTTCTAAAACTAAACCCTAACTTGAAACTTTCACCTCGTTCTCATCTCATTGGTTTTAGATAATCCATACATAATATCAAGCACGGAACCCCTACTCACCTCAGTGCTTCCTTGAACAGTTCAACCACATCTAAACTATTTTAAAAATTGGTCATGGTTTAGCAGCAAAAGAGGTTTTTCGGGTATACTTTTTATGTTCAACTATTTCTAAGTAATGAGTCAAATCATTAGCCCAATATGCAAACATGAGTGTCGTGCACAAAACAAATCAAGTTCCACATTAACATGTATTGATCAATCTAATAATGCACCATTTTCATCATTCACGGTCCATACACAGTCCAACATTAAACATCATGGTCAGCAGGATTGTCAAACCCACATAAGCACACAAAGACTCAAACTACTACTAGAAATGCAACAAGAAAACTAGGAATGACTTAACAAAAATTGGAAACTGATTTTTTTTAAAATCAAACACACAATAAAATGGCAGAAAATATAATGACAGTCACCCCCAAACTTATACGACACATTGCCCTCAATGTTGGCTAACGTTAAACAAATGAATTGAAAGGAAAAGACAATGCAGAATAAGAAAAAGAAATTAGGGAAAAGGTAAAGGAAATGGGATGTAGAATGCTCACCTGATTGGTAAGGCGGTGGTGGACGAAAATCTGGTGCAGAAGTGTCATCAGCTGACGATGGTGGGAAGCGGCTGAGGATCTGTCTCAGTAACTCGAATTGCTGTGCAAGCTCAGCCCGCATGCCCTGAATGTGTAAGGACTGATCCCGCACTTTAGCCTCGATTGTACCCAAACGATCCCAAGATTCATCAACTCGCAGCTGAATCCCATCAACTTGGCCCACATAGTTATTTAGCCTCCCATTCATGATTTCAACATCGCGTCTCGTAGCCAACGACTCCCTACTAGCGTTTGAAGCAAAGTTTCTGGTGCTAGTTATGTCACCCCGAAGCGTCTGGATAGTTGTACCCATGGTACCCACAGCCGTCCCAGACTCTCGATGTCCCAGCTAGACCCGGTCATAGTAGTGAACAGCTGCCGTAAAAGCTGCATGTCAACCTCCAGTGGTGCCGGCTATGACTCAGGCATCTCTACATCCTCAGCACCCTGAGCAAATGCAGCCGCTGCCTCAGCAATGCCCGTTCTTGCTTTTCTCGATGTCGTGCCCTGGCTCGATCTTGATCCTCCAAGGTAGTCTGTCTAAAAAAAGACTAGGCTTTTCAGGAAGCTCCCCGGATGGGATAGTAACGTCGGCCCGTTTGCAGTTGCCACTGATGAGACTTAGAAAATAAGAGATAGGTAGTGATCCTCCCACACACCTTGAGAGTGAATCTAATTATAAATAAAGGTTGCGAGATCGATCTTCTGTCCTCGTACTAAATGATAAAGTAACCCGGTTGTAGGATTGGTAAATGTGGTTCTATGCGAGGTGGGCTCGATGTTGTGGCATATGAATAACCATAAAATGTCAACCGATGGTGTTAGCTCAATCTGATTCCACACAGAAGTTTGTAACGGCCAAGCCTTTTCACGCCTGAGGAGAACCCCCCTACTGTGCTCCAATGGAAATCATCGGGAATAGAAGTAATGTTCTCCCACGTCAGTTGATAGTAATCCACCTATCTCTCACCCATGTTTGATGTTGATGTTCGGACCCGAGGGTGTCGAGGTCTATGTTGAAGTTTGCATAAAATTCATGAACGAGCCCCTCATATACTGGATGAGGTCGTTCTATGACCTTTTCCCAACCACAATTATTGACCAAGGTACCTATCCCGAAATCGGGAAAATCCTCCAGTTGGACTGGTCTCTTAGAAAGTAGGGCCCAGTGGCCAATGATCTCAGAGTAACGAGTGATGGCCTCTTGATTAATAAATCGTCGTATACCCCCTTTGGGTCCTCGAGTGCGTGTCATGCCCGTGGTGCTCGCTACTTTCTCTTTACCTTTAGAAGTGCGTTTAAGAGGCATTTTGCAATATAAAGAAAACTGAAATGTGTAAGTCATATGTGAAACGATCCAAAGTTTGTGTCATGAATCACTCAAAACAAAATCGAAAACAATGTAACGAGATCATGCTTGATGAAACGTGTAGGTAAAGATAGATATTAGAAGATATAAATGCAACACTTAGAGAATAAACCCAAAAATAAGTCAAACAATGAAATTTGAGCAAGGAAGACCGTGTTCAACCAAGTACTTTAGGCCCCGGATACGGATAAGAAAAATAGAAGTTTTCTCGAGCAAGCTCCGAGCATTAGAAAGAGGTTATACTAATATAACACATACTCAAAATTTAGGGCAAACGAATATCATTTGGGATAAAAAACCGAGGGACGAAGTGGGTGACGTAAGGTGCCCTGTGGCTAGCCATGATGTGCTTAGGTGGTTTTCAATGTGGTTGTGATGTGTGCAATGAGATGTGGCAACACATCTCAACACAAAACGCCATTGAAAATGTATATCATCCATGTCAATAGTGAAGTGAATCTTAATTCCACACAAAGGGTCACATAAGCAATTCATCGAACATGTTGTATGCGCTCCATGTTAGTCATGGAAATTGAAACAACTATGGTATGAATCAAACCAAAAAATTTCTCTCAACTAAATTCAGTAATACAAAACCCATCATCTACCTAATCACGTACTCCATCTCAATCATCAAAATCCTCCAAAATAAACTTGAAAAAAAAAGTACATAAAACAAAATGAAAATAGAGACATTCCTTGTTGCGAATTTGGATAGGGAAAAGGAATGGAGACTAGGGAGTGTGAATGATGTGTTGTGTTGTGTTGTGTAGGTGTGTCGTGTTTGGGGGTTATTTGAGTGTTGTCATGTGCGTGGGTGTGTGAGATCGTGTGCAGGAATGAATGGAGAGAAGTGTGGCCGTATGCGTGTGTTTTCAAAATTTTAACGGGTTGGAGGTTGTTCTATACGACCGTATAGAACAACTTCATGCGGTCGCATAGATAAGTAGGCGGGCCAATTTTTGGCCATGCACCCATTCTTACGACCGCATTCATTGGTGGTCTATGCGGTCGTATAGACTACTACGGATGCATCCTTGGGCAGATTTCTAAATTTTTGTTTTCCATTTGATCATTCGAGACCCCCCAAGTCCTCGATTTTCGTGCAAACAAGCTCAAATGCACGTAACGAATGTATACAACGTGGAAAAAATTTTAAAAAATGCTTAACTCCTTGAAAACTCGTTTTCTGGTCATTTTTCACCAAATACTCGATTTTCAACCCACATTGCAAAATGGCATTCCAACGCCCCCAACTTGTCAAACCTCATGAAAACCTCGATAAGGGCATGGATGCAAGAATTTGGCATGAAAAATATTTTTTAAACTCAAAAACACATATTATTACCAGAAATCTCCCATTTTTTGTCACGACTCCAATTTGGCGTGTAATACCCCTAAACTTCATCCCCACACAATTCAAAACTCCGTGTGTGCATGTACACTGAGAATCTCACTCCTAAAATCAATTCTAACCTGAAAGCACAAGTGGACTCCGAAAAAACAAAGTATTGATTCTTTTATCCTTGAAACATGTGAAATGTGTACAGAAAGGACAAATGACCAATATAATACCCCAAATTGCATCCAAACATATTTTAAACTATATGAGGTGCTAATGAGCTGTGATGACACATTCAAGATCGTTGTATCCCACTATCCTATAAAACCCAGAAAATTGTCTTTATATCTCGATATGTGTGAATTTTGCCCAAAAGTATCAAAGTATGATTTCAACACCATGAGGTACATGTGTAATGCATTCAAACTCAGTGAAGACCAGGCAAGGATGCTTTGTTAACTAAATAGGCAAACGATGACCTAAAACTACCAAAATGTAAAATAAAATTGAAAAATGGTAAATAAAATGCATAAAGCGAAATAAGTAAAATGGTAGAAATGATGGGTTGCCTCTCATCCAGCACTAGTTTATAGTCGATAGCTCGACTGTACAGTAGTGGGGTCACTCCGGTGGTTAGAGATGAACGATGGATTTGTCTTTTGAGAATTCCCCGCTCCAATAGTGTTTTAACCGCTGTCTGTTGACCTTGAATGTCCCCTTGCTCTCATGAGTGATTTCCACAGCTCCATGTGGAAATACTTGTGTAATAGTATATGGACCGGACCACATTAACCTTAGTTTTCTCGAAAAGAGGTTGAGTCGAGAGTTGAAAGAGAGTACTTTCTTCCCTACAAGAAACTCCCTTCTCTGAATATTCATGTCATTAAACTTCTTGGTTCGCTCCTTGTAGATTTTTACATTTTCATAAGATTCACGATGAAATTCATCCATCTCATTCAGTTGAAGCAATCATTGTTTACCTGCTGCACGTATGTCCAGATTCTACCTGCGAAGCGCCCAGTATGCTCGATGCTCCAACTTAACTAGCAAGTGACATGCTTTCCCGAAAATCAAACGATACGATGACATGCCTATAGGTGTTTTGAATGCTATACGGTAAGCCCACAAAGCATCGTCCAACTTCTTGGACCAGTCTTTCCTCGAAGAATTCACCGTGACCTCAAGAATTCTTTTCAATTCCCTGTTAGAGATTTCAACTTGCTAGCTGGTCTGGGGATGATATGGGGTTGTTATGCGGTGTTTTACTATATACTTACTCAATAACTGCCCAAACTGGCGATTACAAAAATGTTTTCCCCCGTTACTGATGATAGCCCTAATTGTGCCATAGCGAGTGAAAATGTATTTATTGAAGAATCCAATCCACATTCGTGTCGTTAGTAGGCAATGCCACTGCTTCTACCCACTTGGAGACGTAGTCAACTGCCACAAATATGTACTGATTTGCGAATGATGATGGGAACGGTCCCATGAAATCAATCCCTCAAACGTCAAATAGTTCCACTTCTAGAACACTTGTCAGAGGCATTTCATTCTTTCTCGAGATATTTCCTGTGCGTTGAAATCAATCACATCTCTTCACAAACTCAAAGGCGTCTATGAACACTGTACGCCAATAAAATCCCGACTGCAGGATCTTAGCTGCTATCTTTGAAGCCCCAAAGATCCTGTATATGCAGATGAATGACAACGTTCTAAAATTTGAGATACCTCATCTTTAGGCACACAACGACGGATAATTCGATCTGCCCCGCACCTATAGAGAATCGGATCTTCCCAGAATTAGTACTTTAACTCTATGAAGAATTTTTTTCTCTGATGACCGTAATAATCTTGTAGGGAGAATGGACTTGGCCAAATAGTTCACAATATCAGCGTACCAAGGTGCTGTCTTCACACTAAGGATTTGTTCATCTGGGAAAATCTCATTTATATCTGCTGACTCGTCTGGTTGACTAAGCTCTAACCGAGATAGATGATCTGCTACCAATCTGGTGTAACAACCACTAGAGCCGAAGTAAGTTTCTCCTTTAGGGTGTGAAAAGTTGCCAAACACTCTTCATTGAAGTCAAATGAGCTGTCTTTCATCAACCAATGGCATAGTGGCTTAGTGATCTTCGAAAAGTCCTTGATGAACCGTCTGTAGAACTCGGCATGACCTAAAAAACTGTGAACACCCTTTACAGAAGTTGGTGGTGGTAATTTCTTAATGACTTGGATTTTTGCCCTATCCACTTCAATTCCTTTAGCTGAAACCCGATGTCCCAATACAATGCCCTCTTGTACCATGAAGTGATATTTCTCCCAATTCAGTACCAGATTTATTTCCCTACATCTTTGTAGGACCAAATTTAGATGATTCAAGCACTCATCAAACGAAGACCCAAAAACAGAGAAGTCAAAAATTTAGATGATTCAAGCACTCATCAAATGAAGACCCAAAAATCGAGAAGTCGTCCATGAATACTTCTATGAAGAGTTCAACCATGTCGAAAAATATAACCATCACGCATATCTGAAATGTGGCTAGAGCGTTGTATAGATCAAAAGGCATCATACGGTAAGCAAAGGTACCATAGGGGCATGTGAAGGTGGTATTCTCCTGGTCGCCATGCGCTACTGTTATTTGATTGTAACCTGAATACCCGTCGAGGAAACAACAATGTGAGTGACCTGCCAACCTTTCCAACATTTGATCAATGAATTGGAGAGGAAAATGATACTTCCGTGTGGCTGTGTTGATTTTGAGGTAGTCAATACAAACCCTCCATCTCGTAATTGTTCTGGTATGAATGAGCTTAATCTTTTCATTTGGTACCACGGTGATTTTCCCCTTCTTTGGCACAACTTAAACTGGGCTGATCCACGTACTTCTGAGATAGGATAGATGATGCTTGCATCTAGAAGCTTCAATACCTCGGCTCTGACCACTTCTTTCATATTTGGATTTAACCTCCATTAACTCTCTACATTGGGTCGAAAATTCTCCTCCATGAGAATCTTATGCATGCACAACGAATGGCTGATCCCTTTAATATTTGCTATGATCCATCCTATTACTGTTTTATTCTCCTTGAGTACCTGAAGTAGTTTTTCTTCCTCCACCTCGCTGATTGTATTCGAGATAATCACTGGGAGAGTGCATGATTTTCCCAAATAAGCATATCTGAGATGCGATGGTAGTTGCTTGAGCTCCAGTTTAGGTGGTTGCTGAATGGATGAGACAAACGTTTTGGTTCCTGTTCCAAGTTCTTCAAAGTACTATTTTCAAAAATGAGGGCATTTCCTTAGAATGTTCTTAAATCTATTCGATATCTCGTCAAATGATTCAGATTCATTCTGGCTGAATATTGATATTTCGTGCCTCAATCTCGCAACCTTAGCCGATGAAAAAAACTTCATGCAGAATTTATGGGCCAGATTGTTCCATGTAGTTATACTCACCACGGGGAGTGAATCTAGCCACCCCAGTGCTTTGTCCCGCAGAGTGTGTGAAAATAATCTCAGTCTAATAGCATCTTCCGATATTTCTTGGTACCTGAAATGTTGACACATATCTAAGAAGTGGGATACATGCGTATGCGGATTCTCGTTAGCCATCCCGCAGAATTGGTGTCCATTTTGGAAGAATTGGAAGACATTTGTCTTTAACTGAAAGTTTGGTTGTTCGAATGCGGGATAGACAATGCTATATTGACTTTGAGAGACAAATGGTGACAAAAAATCCACAAGAAGGGAATTTCTATCATATTGTGCTTCCGCATTGGCTGGAGCTGTAGGATTCGCTCTCGGTTCCAATTGTTGATCCGCCATTAGTATTTGTCCTTGATTTTTCTATTGTACTATTCTAGCTATCCTTTGCCTGCGATGAAAAGTTCATTCTATCTCAAAATCCGTTGAAAGTAGTTCACCACCAACTGATCTTCGCATGCAAGACCTGAAGAAAAACAGCACAGTAGAACTTAGCTCGGCCTAAGTAGAAAAACTGAATAGAATAGAAAATGTAAACTAAAATTAAAGTCAAGTTCGAATTAGTGTCTGACTAAAAAAAATTAACTAATAATTAACCCCCGACAATGGCGCTAAAAACTTGTTCAAAAAAATATGTTCGCTTAGTAGTTCACCGCAAGTGCACGTTTCGTTGACAAGTAATAAAGTGAAAATTGTAAAATTTCAAGTATCGTCCCACAAGGATTGATTTAATTTGATTTCTATTACCGATACCTTAACCGAATCAATTTAACTCAAGATGATTGATTAGTTGAATTTTATAACTAAACTATGACTAAAATGTAATTTAAACTAAGGTTACTAAATGAATGCAAAATGATCTTAACTGCGAAAGTTTTAAGAAATTAATGTATGAAAAATGCACTAGTATCCCGAATCACCAAACAAGTTCAAGTTTTACCCTTATTTCACAATTTGACAACATAACGATTTAGTTGAAAAATCAATGTTTCTAACATATTTAATAATCTTTATCGAGTAGAATTGAACATATTCTCGCATATCATTTGACTATAGTTCTATGACAAATGCAATATATGATAATGCATGACGATTTGTAAATACTTAAAGATTCACATAAAGTATAGTAGTATATTTATATCCCCTATCGGACCTTACGATGATTTATTCCTTGTTGAATCTAATTCCTTCTTTCGAATGCATGAAATAGATCACCCATACTCACATAATTATATGCATTTAATTATGGAGACAGCGATGTGTATATAAATCATTCAACATATAATATTCGTGTCTTAATGTCAAAATTGCAAAATAAGGAATTAAACATTCATATAGCGATGATCATCGTTCTCCTAGTACAATAAAAGTTTAGCCTAGCATAGATAAAATAAAAAAATAAGAAAATTATTTTGGAAAAGGCATCACCCAAAAACTTGAATAGGAATATTGAAATCTTCAATTTTCGAGTGAAATCCCTTGGTTTTGCCTTCTCTCTTGCTTTTTAATGACCTTTTCTCTTTAAAGTTGCGTCCCCGCCGTTCCCCAAAGTCTTTGGGTTATATACATGACCTAAATCATATTTCCATAAGAGTTGGAGTCAAAATAGGAAACTCAGATTTTCTCCAATTTTTTCATCTATGCGACCGCATAGAAGGGTTGGTTGCGGTCGCATAGATGGGTTATATGGGAGCCTTGAATTCCCTGCTGGTCACTATGCAGTCGCAGCCCATCAACACTCTGACACCACATAGTGTTGATCTTTTTCAAAATGTGCAATTTAGTCCTTTAACTTAAATTATGCGTTTCTTGACCTTTTTTTTTTCCATTTTTCCTCCTACCAGTGCATAATTTTCATGCTCAATTTGATGTTGCCATCTTTACCTCTTCAATTTCTCCTCCGGGTTATTTTTTTTCTATTTACATTTTAGTCCCTAAACTTTGGTTTCCCTTCATTTTGGTCTCTTTTCTCCATTTTTCTTCCAATTTTCACCACAATCATCATCATTATTGTCTTGCAAACACAAATTACATGAATTAAGCTATATTCCGCACATTAAATTTCAATTATCCGTATTTATGAATCGAAATAAACATGTAAAAATGCCCTTATGAGTTAATACATTTCACATAAAATTTGTTCCAAATTCCTATAAATAATAGGTACGTTAAAAGTTAAAATATTTGAAATTTGATCAATAACAAATTTAGTACCCGATAAATTATATTGGGGGTTCTTGATGCATGCTAACGGAAATAACATGGGCAAGTCTTCCCAATATTTTCTAAATTTTAATTTCATGAAAAATATAACTGAATTAAAATTGGGGTCATTTTTAAATCTATGAAAAATCCTAACAATTATATACAGACGTTCAAGAATCATATAACTAGTAGGATAATAAATATCAGACAAAATATTTGTAGAATTATAAAAACTTGTCAAAAAAATTTTAATTTTAAAAACTAAATGTCAACCGTACTCATTTAAAATAGTATCGTCATCGTCTCTCATAGGCCTACTGTTATAAAATTCAGTAATTAAATGTAAGAAACCTCCACATTATTTGAATAATAAGTATGGGAGTTTCATCTATACCCTACGTCACTAATAAAGATTTTTGTATGCGACACCCCAACGTCGCCACAAAATTTCTCAAATACTTGTTCTTTATTATGTGTAATCGTGATATAAATTAATGCATTCCTAATTCGTTGAATTTCATCCTTCACATGTTTCAAACCGTCTTATACTATTAAATTAAAAATATGGCAAATACATCGAATATGAAATAAAAAACCACCAAAATCGGGTTGAAGTACCGTATGTAATTTATCGATAACAGATTTATTTAAACTAGCGTTGTCGAAAGTAAAAGAACGAATTTATTCCCAAATTGATTGGGGGCGTGACAGGTAATTCACCTCCGACGCCAAACAAGTTTTCAACAAATGAGCGTGGATCCATTTGCGATTGAAAACTTGTAATGGAATAATTGATATTGAATGTTGAAGTAGAATTGAGAAGTGAATGTAGATTATGTAGTAGTGTAGAAAATCGATTAAAAATAAAATGTAGAAGAATATAGAATGATATTGATAATGAAATGTAGAGAGTAGAGTAGAGAATGAGAGATTGATAGTAAATTTGGTGAAAAAAATTGGTTGAATGGATGAGTATTCATAAGAGAAAATGAAATT
>CAIGRB010119315.1:0-16069 GCA_903798255.1 Fraxinus quadrangulata
ATAAAATCCAAATAACCAACCATCTTGAATTTAATAGATTCGGTTAAGATCTTGATAATAGAAATCAAATCAAATCAATCCTCATTAGACGATACTTGAAATTTTACAATTTTCACTTTATTACTTGTCAACAAACCGTGCACTTACGGTGATTTAAATCCGAAACATATTTTCGTGAACACATGACCGTCGGTTTGTGCATGAACTGAGCAAGACGATTGACTGCGAAACCGAGGTCTGGGCAAGTGAGCGAGAGGTATTGGAGAGAGCCAATGGTGCGTCTCTATTCAGTAGCATCATAGCTAGCTGAACCATCATCAAGCATGAGCTTAGCAGATATAGAGATGGGTGTTTGAACTTCCTTACCACCAGCCATCTTCAACCTGGTAAGGAGATCATGAGCGTAACGGTTCTGAGAAAGAAAGAAACCTTGCTGAACTGGAATAACTTCCACCCCAAGAAAATAATGCAGATCACTAAGCTCATTCAGGGAAAATCTTTCACCTAACGACTTGACAACATGCTTCAAAAACTTACTGTTATTGCCGGTGAGAATTAAATCATCAACGTACACCAACACATATAGTAGAATTCCACCCCGATTGAAGATGAATAAGGAGTTGTCAGACTTCGAATTAAAGAAACCCAACTCAAGAAGGCCTGAGCGCAATGCATTGTAATTTGGTAAAAATCTCCAATATGTTTTGCATTACAACACTTCTTTATATAATACAAGACTGTGGCTATTTAAGGAATATACAACCATAAACATGGCTACAGCTATTTAAGAGATATTGACAAAAAGGAAATCACGGATGAGCGTGATTTATGTGGATTCCCTTATAGATTGTGTATTGTGAAATTTTCTTCCGTAACGTCATTTTCTATCAAATAAGTCATATTTTCAGTGTTTCATTATGGTCTTAGATTATGGTCGTACATAACGACAATTACTTCTATATGTTGGTATTGCCCAAAAAGCCAAGAGCAAAAAAAGCAGATTTTCCAGAAAAATGAACAAGGGATGCACTTCATCGGGTTCATGGCCTGGAGATTGCGGGTTCGTATCCTCAAAATAGGTGACCTAACGGCCGCCGCCTGACAAAACATACCAATAGTACAAGATTCATAATATTATAGGTTTTTGTCTGATATCCACATTATGGGTTTGTTAGCAATAAAAAGCATAAGATATATAATAGAAGCCAAGATTATGAATAGTAATTTAATCAAATTTCAATCACAAATAAAAGAGACTTGTTCTATATTAAAGTACACAAGCCAAGTAAAAATCAGAAATAACAGTCATACATGAACTTAATATTTGTAAAGTCTTTTAGAAGAACTTTATATATATTTACATAACGTAAGATGGGAATTTTGTATGTATTTATAGATAGATATAGATAGATCGATAGATAGATAGACAGACAGATACATGTATAGTTGTAAGTACAAATTTGTTAACACTTTTCCACGTTTCTATCTTTGAGTTTCTCTCTATTTCACTCAAATCTAACTACCCCAAAAACTTCCACACACCCACTTGCCATTCCTTTTCCCCAACTAATAAGAAAGATTCCCTCAATTCTCTCCCATCACTCAAAGTTTCTCCTATATTATTACTCATTTCTTTTCATTTTTTGGAGCATCAAAACATGAAGAATTGTCCAGTAGCAAATTTACAACACATATATTATTACAGCATTTTCCAGTTTTGAAGAATTGTCCAGTAGCAAATTTACAACACATATTATTACAGCATTTTCCTCTAGTTGAAACGCATTTGAAAGTCATAAGGTAGGATAACGAGGTACAAGTAGTTTTGTCCCTTTTAATTTTTGTTATATGATATTGATAAATATTATGCTAATGAAGTGTTACGGTATGATATTTATACATTATAGCCATGTGGAACACATGATATAATATGTTATGAGTTCTTACTGGATTCTTAAGATATGATATGATTATACGATTACTTTGATATATGAATTGATAAATGTTATTCGGGATTGTACTAGTATTCGTATCATATTGAGTATTTCCCATACTCAACCATTTCTCCGGTGCCTCACATGTTAGTACGGGTTGTGTCGGAGAGCAGCGGTTCGATGGTGTGGTTGTGCCTCAATCCATGGGATTAAAATTTAGCACGTAACTTTTTTGTTTTAAATTTCATTGCAATAGATATTTATGTTTAATTAAACTTGATATCTTCGATAAAGTATAATTGTCTATTTTTTAGTAAATTAATTTGTTTTTCTATCCCTTTAAATTTTCAATTTGCACTTTGGGATTTTTAACTAGTTCTAAAACATTTGGTGTGAATTCAAAGTTGTTTTCCTCTCTGCAAATTTAATTCCTAGAATATATATATACACACCACATCCACAATGATAAATTCATCCCATGGTCACTCATTATAAAATGATTTAGATTCATTTGCAAAAATATAAAATAAAATAGGTATGGTTCTGCATACTTTAATTAAAAAAAATACATGGATGTATGCTTTAAAAATGTAAAATTTCATCACAGTACTAAGTACACTGTTGGTCCGTAAATTAATAAAACAAACATATATTAAATGCTTTACTTTGGCTTGACACTAATTTATTTTTTGGACAATGTAATGGCAGTTTATTTTCTTCTTAGTTTTGTCCCTACCCGTTTTACTTAATTGCATGACAGTGTTACTATTTAAGAAACTTTTGGTAACGATTCATATCTTATTTTTATTATAAAACTTTGGTGGTTACAGCTTGTATATTTAATTTGTAATGTCTAAGAAGGGAGTTAGTATGACATAGCTAATTAATCACCCTGGTACCCTGATACAGAAATTAGGTGTATAAAAAAGTGTAACAACGTCACTTTTTTATTAAAAACGACATACAATGTCATTCTTATTAAAAAGTCATTCAAAAAAAAATGACAAAAATTTCAAGGAAGTGAGAAAAAAATGACAAACACTAAAAAAATGTAACAAAAAAGACGACAAATACTCAAAAAAGTGACAAATGCTAAAAAGGTGACAAAAATTCAAAAAAAGTGACAAAATACCAATTAAAATATTGGAATGAGTTCAATAAAGAGACAAAAAATAAATAAAAAATTTAAGTGACAAGACTACGGTTCGTCCTCTTTTTCCATTCACTGTCAAGCATTTTTAAATTCAAAATGTCAAGTATCTTTAAATAAATTCATCACCATCGTCATCTACCAACTTCTACTTAATGAAGATCCCAACAAGAGAACTTGCTATAACTTTTAATATATTAAACCACATGTCACTTGTTTTACTTTGCAGTACGAGGACCTGAAACCAACATTCCCAGGCCAACAAGATGGACCATAGCTATTGGTATAACCAGAGGACTCTGCTACCTTCATGCCGAAGAATATATTGGAAGTGACAATTCAAAAAGTGACGAACTAAAAAAGTGACAAATTAAAAAAAAAAATGACAAAAAGTGAAAAAGTAATAAAACTCTAAAAGTGGCAAATAATATTTAACGAAGTCTAAATAGCATTAGTTGCATGTCTCTTTGATTAAATCTATAATTCTTGTTGGCATACGTTTAAGCAAATTAAAACGCATTTAGAAAGACATTATGGCCTATCATCTCTTTGTTCCTGCTGCAAAAACCAAGGTTCCATATTTTCATAAACTTCTCATATACATGCAGTCTTCTTAATCATCGGTTGTTTTTGAAGAGAACAACTCTTAACACGACCAAAATGATTGCTTTCCAAGAAAGAAAATCAAGTATGCAAACCAAAGTAACAAGACAGAAACATAATCATACTAATCAAGGAAGCCTATATCATCATAGAAGCATATATCTAAAAGTTTTAAACTGAACTTCCTCCATTTGGTACTCAAAGGTGAGAAGCGAATAATAAAGGTATTTTTGTACGAGAAATAACACGGTAATTCTAAAATTTATCTTTATCACTTTCCCTTCCATAACGAAGCACTTTTAGAGTTTTATTACTTTTTCACTTTTTATCACGGTAATTTCTAAAATTTATCTTTATCATTTATATTTTTCTTCCTTTTCTTTTCTGTGTCTGTAAAATTTATCTTTATCATTTATATTTTTCTTCCTTTTCTTTTCTGTGTCTGTATGTTCAAACGAGGAGGTGGGGGTGAAACACTCCAGTACATAGTCAAAAAAGTGACAACACTCAAAAAGATAGCAAAACACATAAAAAAGTGACAAACACTAAAAGAAGCAACAAAAATTCAAAGAAGTGACAAAAATTTTAAAAAATGAAAAGCACTGAAAAAGACACAGAGTTTACTCACTAGAGAAAGTGGTCAAGTATTAACAAGAAAATGTTATAGTATTATCCACCTGTGAAAGTGACACTTTTTTTTTACTAAACGTCACTTTTTATCTTGTCGAGTAAACTATAAAAAAACCATATTCTAGTTCTTTACTTGGCCATTTACCATTCACATAAATTTTGAGATGACTCATTTTATTGATAACTAGTGAAAATGAATAAAGAAGCTGCAGTCTAATTAATTTATTTTCCTCTCCATGTCCCGTCACTCTCATCTTTAATTCTCTTGGTCAAAAATCATAGAGAAGTTGCACTGTTTATGTATTTATACTTGGACATTGGAAACGCACGCAAATGTCTCAGTGACAACAAACTAAACATTATTCCCAATAACTATGTTATGAATGTGAAATATGTAAGTAAATTGCTTCCGATCAACGTCCAAGTGAAATAACTACTACCACAACAATGACAAGTACATTAATAACAAGAATAAATAATAAAATTCTGGACAAGACTTTAAACTAGGAAAGAGTAGCCTAGAATTCACGAGGCAACTTCCAAGGGTGAATAACAAATGAGCTGCTATTAATATTCCAAATGAATTGTAATTATTCTTGATTACTGCAAATAAAAATAATGGAAATAACTCAATAACAAAGGAAATAACAAAAAAGTTAAGGACATCGTAAACCAAGTTGCCAAACATGAAAATCACATAACCCAAACCTATGCATCTTCACCTTCTGTCTTTATAGAGCCATCTGCCTTTTTGGACTTTGTCTGATGAAAAAAGCTAAAACGGGATTCCTTAGCAAATCCCCTTAAAGGAATTATGAAACAATGGCCATCTTTGCAAAGCCCTTAATAACGATAAAGTCATCATTGCAAACCCCTTAATAATGATATAGCCATCATTGCAAAGCGCAATCTTGACAAAACCCCTTAAATGAATCATGAAACAAAGGCATCAGATAAGGTGGTTGTAGCGGCAAGAATTTAGGAGTTGTGGGTGAGGATTTCTTGAAGTGGAATCTGCGGAGAAAACAGTGAGGAAAACCAGTCATGGGTGAGGAGGTTTCTCTTTGGGGTTGGAATTGGGACACCTGCTTTGTGTTTTGGGGTTTTGGTGGTTTTAGAACGTATTATTTACGTTCTTAAATGGTTTAATTATTTAATGAAGTATTAATCAAATTAATAAGAATTTGAGGGTATTGGGCCTAATTTTCCATTTTCGAAACAAATTAATCCAAATAAATATAGACTTCACCTACATAGTCACATTCGCAAATCAGATGTTTTCAATGTGAAGCACCTTTTTTTCCATATGTTGTGACAATTCCAGTGATGCTGATACACTAGAAGACACGGGGTACAAATCTTGTTTATCAGGGGGAGAATGATGCACACGACTTGGTGGATCAGTTACTTTTGGGACCCAAACCTATGCATCTTCACCTTCTATCTTTATTGGTTGTGGGTTGAGCAGGTTTACATTGGTTGTTGGTAGAGAAAGGTACCGTGAAACGTAGCCTGAAAATTACTGAATCGAAGATCTTCGAGCGATCTTCCACAACATACCAATATGTTTTCTTGAATTTTTTGAAATGTGGTTCTCTAATAAGAAATATGAATTTTGTGTAACACGTCGAAAAATTTACAAAAGATGGCCAATCTTTTAGGAAAATTAGCAGGTTCAATGCTTGTCAATATTGTGCAAAGAAATGCACAAGAACTAATCAAGTGTGTTCACAAGAAATTCATGAGTTTGTGTTCACGTCTTTTCTCTTTTACGTATAGTGTGTGTGCATGTGATACTTCTATCAAGAAGCAAGAAGAAAATAAGGCTAGAATGTGATTTCAAGGCATATTTTTCAGGAGTTTCAGTTTTATTTTATTTTATTTCCTTTTTTTCACCAAAACAACGAGGAATACTGTGTCCATGTAGAGTAAATCCCTTTGTATAGTTAAAGTGAAAAGTAAAAGAGAGAAAAAAAAAAAAAAAAAAAAGATAATAGAAAACATTGATCAATCAAATGCAAACAATTTGATTTCTGCAAATCACAAATGTTCGAAAATAATTATATTTCAATAAATTAGTTTTTATGCCTAAATTATAGGAACAAAATAAAAATCGTGAACCACACTCTGTTAAAGACTATCAACATACAACTAATTTGTCAAAATAGAAAGATTTCACACTGATTAAGATAAATTCATCAGATAAATGCAAATTGTTTTGACCTATAGTTTCCATTGAAAATATAATTTAAGGATGTGGAATTATAACAATGAAATAACAAGATAAAAAGCTCGACCATAGCTCAAAGTTTCTCATAAAGACCTATGATTCATTATATATAAGAAACACCACTATATTTAGATTTTTAGTTAGTCTGGCTGTCACAAAGGCTTGACATACGTCTCATGGATATATTAACTGCCTATGTGCATGGTTCCCTTGATAAAGATATATACATGAAATTTATGAAGGATTTAAATTGCCAAAAGTGAATAATATATACCCCAAAACTATGTTCATTTGCAAAAGTTATTATATGAATGATATGGACATATGTGGTATAATTTCATTAACTAATATTAGTTGAAAGAGTGATATAAAAATGATGATGCCTATCTAGGCATATTGTTAAAGAAAACAAATATTTTATTACCAATTGTAGTTTATGTTGATTATTTAAACTTAAATAGGCAATTTTGAAGAACAAAAAAGCATTACTTGAAAATAAATTTAAGATGCAAGAGTTGGGAAACACTGAAGTAGAAATTACACTCCAACATGTTTTTTAACTTGTCAATTCAAAAATCAGGTTTAAAAGTTTTTTTGTTCAAAAATCAGATGATAATTCAAGTTTTTGATATTAATATTATAAAATTAAATTACACTCCACCACACCCACCAACCAAATTTTACGCTTAAACCCTAAATCATTTTCTTTTCTCTCTAACCTCTCCCTTCTCTCTCTAATCCCACCCAACCTACCACAACGACGGCGCTGCTGTGATGCAGTGATAGTCGCCGTGCAGCGACGCTTTGTGGGTGAGCACCACTGCAACGATGCTCGGTGTTGAAAGCCACTGCTCGAGGGCTATGAGCATCCTGCACAGTGGCGTTCACCGCTAAGAGTCGTTACAGCAATGCCATCGCCTCTGCGTAGTGCTGTGAGTGTCGTTGCAGCAACATCATCCTTGAATATGTAGCGGTACCAAAAATTTGTTTCTATGATCTATTTTTGAGGTAGTGCTGGTGTCAAAAATTTCATCCCTGTGTATGTAGTTGTGTTATGGTGAGGTGGTGTTGGTAGTGGTAGTGGTAGTGGTAGTAGCAATAGCAGTAGCAGTAGCGTTGAGATAGTGCAAGTGGTGGTGGTAGTGTTGGTGAGGTGGCTCAACATTCTATTGGTGGGGTGGGACGAAAAGTGTTTGTGAGCAACTATTTGAGGGTATGGTAGGATGTATTGTGTTTATGATCAACTATTTGGTTAATTTGTGACCAACTATTGGTGTCCGTGGTAGGGTGGGGTGGGTGGTGTTTGTGACCAACTATTGGAAATGAGATGGGATGAAGAGTTTTTGTGACCAATTATTGTTGTGTTTGTGATCGAGAAATAACTTATAACCAATTAACTTTGATAATTCCATGATAGATTTACCAATCTGTTTAATGACATCACCATTTTTCAAAATTAATATCAAATCCATTAATTTTCCATACACGAATTAACTTTAGGTCTTTTTAATCAAGCACGATTTTCGAATAAACAACATACTGTGAATTGGGTTATGAAGAGGTTCATGAACTACCTTCAGAAGTGCAAAGAAGTTAAAACGAGGTTGCGACAATAAAGGCAAGTTGTCTTAAAAATAAAAGAAAGATGAGAGGAGTAAGTATTTTTTCCCCCCTAAAAAAGTCATGTTACCTATGAATGCAATCAAAACCTTTCCAAATTTATTCTGATTTTGCTTTAATGAATGTGTATATTTTTCTAAAGGTGTTTGTACCTAGGAATTTGTACTTGGAATGGTGACATTTCAATAATCAAGCATTCATTGTATGAATGGGCAATGGGCTCCTAAAGTAATAGTATTGAATTCTAGATAGCTTTAGCCGTTGACATCATTTACTTTAATTTAATTTGTTTTTGATACTCATTTTCAATCGCACATTTACACAATAAAATGCTCTATAAGTAAACTCAAAATTTTTTCCTATTTTTAACTACACGTTCTCCAAAAAATACTATTCAAAACAATTTTTTTTAAATTTTAAGGATGTCATGATTTTTTTGCACATATTTGATGTTCTGATTTTCTTTTTGCGGAGCTTTAATTCTAGGTATCTTGGAATAGGAAAACTAAATTGCCTTTTCTGTATGTTTTCAACATGCATTATTCACATCACGTTTCAAGTTAATATAATTGATTTGACCACATGCATTATTTACATCAAGTTTTAAGCCAAGCCAATCGATTTGACCACATGACTAAGGTATTGATTTGACCACTTTCAAGATAAACCAAGTCAGTTGAATTCTCCCGTGAGACAATGATATAATAGAATGGATTCAAATGTGGAATACAAACTCAAAAAGTAAAAAAGGGTAGGAAGGATGTACCTCTATTGTAACAAACAAAAAGAACAATAGAAATAGAGACGTGGAAGCTGCTAAAAATTACCAAAGAGAACGAATGCTGAATTCATTCGCATTGGTGGATCCAAAAAATCTTACTCAGTTCCCTTACTTGAGAAGTTTCCAAACTTCATCTGTACTGTATACACGAGCTTCAACAAGTCCGAGGACTTCCTGAGCACCCTCAAATAATTGCCTTATCTCCAAACTGCATTCCAGAGTATTAAATCTCTTTCAGTTGCCCATATTACACCAAAGACAATTTTTTCCTTGTAATTTGCATAAGCTTCCCCCATAAAGTAATTTAACATGAACAAAACGAGATGCAAGTTGACAAATATTGGTGAAACTTACTTCACAACAGGTTGGTTGAAGTTCTCAACTAGTAGATCGTTTATTTTTTTATTGTACATCTCTAACATGCTGACGGATAGGTTAAACGTCATGACACTTCTCCTCTCATTCGAAGCTTTGAGAAGCTCCTCCGAAGTCTTGTAATTTAACCTTCTATTTTCCGGTGTTCCTTCCATGATATGTCTTGCCACTACCAGTGTGCCCATAGGCTAATATGCACACATTGTAACCATCAAAGACAGGAGTCATTATGGGTATAGTTTGAACAAAAAAAACTGTGCATAAAAACATCCAATTTATACAACACCATTAAAGGAGTCTTCATCAACCACATAAACATTCTTCTAAGTTCTTAAGTTACCTTGGTCATCCTCGGATCTAAATACGTGATCAAACTTCAATTGCTTTTTCTAAGAATGAAGTTAAACTATTTGTTGTTCATTTTCCCTAGACAAGTCCAAGTCAACAACTGAGGTGGGCCCATTTGCAATATCATCTTGTTTTAGTGGCCTACACCTACAAAAGGCTCAAATATTTCCTTTGAGGTCAATCACTTCACTGTAGAATCGGTTTATTTCTGAGTATTCTTTCGAGGTGCTTCCTTTTTAGCGCTTCACACTCTTCATGGTACTTTTTTTTCAGTAGTTCATGTTCTGTGCCAAACATTTTAAGCAATACACAGCAAAAGAAGTAATTTTCAAATCTCCTGCATATTTGGCTCAATTAAAAGTATATCTGTAAGTTTAGAATAAATAACAATTTTATTAGTCAAAGTTGAAAATAAGTTGGTTACTAATTTTGATAGGAAAAATAAGAGTTACATTGTCCCCCAAAAAAAAAATTGGAGTAAGTAATCAAACATGTTTGGAGATAAAGAGTTACTTAAATGAAGTTTACTTTTTTTCCCTCTTAAGCTTAGCCAAGCTTGCTGGAAAATAAGAGAAGAGAATAAGTTGAATCCAGAAATTTTGACTCGGGACAATGAAGATACCTGAACTCAAACATCACACATATCAAAACGAGAACCAGAGGTGTGACCCATGAACTAACCTGGAATACATAGCAATTTAGATTTATCCAGATGCTAGAAAAACTCAGTAGAACACACTCATTATTTATATACAATTTCAATAATTAGTCATAGTATCCTCACTGTTGAATCGCCACTTCCAGAATGTCATTATTTATTAGAGATGAATTTCACAATGGACAAATCACAAAAGAATGTCAATCTTCAATGGTCAATGGCCATAAAGAGGGGAAAAGTTTAAATATAATATAGAAGAAAGAAGTAGAAAAACGAAAGAAAATAGAGTCATTAACCAAGGCATTGAGGTTAAAGTAGAATTAAATTCTGAAGACTAATCAGAAGTGACGTAATTTATTGGGGTTACTGGGTAACCAGATTTTTTTTCGCACTCGATTTATAAGAACTGTCATTTCAACTAATGATGCCAAAGATTGTGGAGTCTGGACATTTTATATAGATGATTTTTGCCATGGCCACCACTAAATCATGGTAATTTGCACAATCAAGGATTACCTTCAATGCATCTGTACATGATTGATGGATAATGAATCAAATCCTTAGGGATTATTATAAGCACTTACTCTGTATTACTAAGGCAAAAGCTCTGTATTTCATGAGCTCCATTTATTGAATTCTTTGGAAATACAGTAACCTGTCAACAAAGACAGTTAGGTAACCCCTTCACTAAAAAGATAAAGCATACCATAAAATGGCCAGTGATGTTCTCTTACACAAATTTTATAGTCTCGATCAGCACTAACAATGAACCGTCCATCTGGCTCCAGTAAGATGATAATTGTAGTCTGAGGATTAAACAGGATGGCAGAGGCAATGATAAAAAAGCCAATTAAACTGAGAAATACAAAATACTTTCCATAAAACAATGGCCCAACCAACACCTTTAGATAAAAATACTACACATACGGTAAAACAATAAACGAATCTTTCTCCACGAAACTCTCCATAATAAAAGACTAGGGTTACAAAATAACAGCAGTAGGAATTTATACTACATAGAAGTATGAAGGGTAACCTTGGTAATTAATCAAATCATACATAACTAAGCTCTTACATAACAGCAAGAAAAAGATAAAAATAAAAGTATTAAACAATGTATAAAACACCTTATCAGTCTAGTAATTATGCTACATAAGAAATGAACAAATCTCTAGCTAAATAGCTAAAACACTGCAACAACGAAGATGATCTGAAGAACCCAACTTGCTTTCTTGCACAAAAATCCCTTCTTCCTGAAGCCCTTGTCCGCTTATGAATTCAACATTCTTTGTTTTTCATATTCGAACAAAGGGTGAATGATTTGTGTGAGAAGATCTCGTTGAGGGTCAGCCAAATAGCTTCTTGGTGAGAGATTGACAAATGAATGCCTCTAGCGTTAAGCGAGTTGTTCCTTTTATGGGAGAGGTAAATGAGAATGAAGGAATGGGCTTCTTCATTTATGGGTGAGCCAAATAAAATGAAAGGAAACGGAAAAATCAGACAACGTCGTTTTAAAATAGAAGGGAAAAAAATGAATTGGATGCTGATGAAATGAATAGTTGACACGTGTCCTCCTTTAATAGTGCCAAAGTTGGCCTCTTCTGTATTGTAGTGAAAACTAGATTTCTCAAAAGTACACTTCTCATCATAATGTATCATTGCATAATCATCATCCAAAGTACATTATTTTATTCACAGAAAGCATTATTCAGCCACACAGAAAGGAATCCTATTCTGCTCCCAATCCTGCTTATCTCAGACAGTATCTTCCAATCATTGACATACTACTGAAACCGCAAAAATCAGATCCTTCATTTCAGGTTTGTTAGTTTAATATCCGTTTTTAGATAAATACTCGTTTCATTTGGTAAATACATAGCGAAAAGCATGTCATACCTAATTTTCTTTGAGCAAGACACATGCACAACATGTGCTTTTTGGAGTATGTTGGTTCGTTCACATGTGATTCTTCAAAACAGACTGTGGGCATGTTTTGTTTCCACGAATCATTTGGTTTAATATAAAAATATATTTTAGCCAGGGGCAGATTAAGGGGGCTGGATCAGACTACTGTTGGTTTTGGAAACCATTTTTAAGAAAAATAAGTGGAAGCAAAAGCAATCACATCGTAATTTTTTTTTCATTTATTACACACATTAGCTTAGTCAACACATCATTAAGGTAGATACGAAAATTATACCAACGACCGTCTAGGATGTAAATCTTGAACTCCTCCTTAAAACTGTCCCAAAAGCTCAACAATTCTTTCTCGGCGTATCTCCAATTACAAGGAATGCACGAGTAGGCATTTCATATTAGGGTTTGATTTGCACGCTCACGTTATGGTTCACTTTGTATTCTCAACATAAGAGACAATGAGAAGAAAGGAAGAACTCTCAAAAAAGTATTTCCACATAAATTCGTATCTCTTTTGAGTATTTGAAGAGTCCTATTTATAGCTGATAAATATAGCTTTATTTTAATTCTTTAATTAACAATTTAACTAAAAATTCAAAACCACCCCAATATTAGGAGAAGGTGGCGTCACTTTATTGGGAGACAAACTTTCTCTTCCATGTCCCCTTATCAAATAACTAAATTTTGAATAATTCAAAATTAATTTAAAATAGTCTAAATGGTGCTTTCATACTTTTCTGCATTTTTTCGTGCTCGTGGAATTGGATTTTGATTTCCACATGCCTAACGAATTGTAGTTTAATGTTTAATCCTTTCGCACTTTTGCATTTCTATTTGTATGTAGGAATACAAGTTTCGATTGAGAAGTTTATAACGTTGCAGAAGTTGGGGACTGTTTGTTTCAACACAATCCCTGTGTTCCTCCGGAGGGATTATAAGTTATTCATGCTTCTTTAATGTTTAAAAAAAAAAATAGAGTTTGACCTTTACTGTCCAACTGTTTCTCAATTATATAACACTTAACAATGTTTTTGGTTTTGGGGTGGGGGCGGAGGTTGGAGGGGGTGCAGTTGTTAATATCATTTCTAAACTCAAGAACATACATTTAGTTACGAATATCTAATATATTGGATTATGTTGCATTCGAGGCGATTTGAAAAGCAGAAAAAAAGAACATGAAGAAAAAAAAGATGTAGTTGTATGAGAACAGAATAAAAACAGTACGAGTTCAAGAATTTATTTCATAGGTTGATATTAATCTGAATGTGAAAAAATGAAACAGAACCCTTAAGCGAGAGATGTAACGTTGAAGTTGGCACAGGTTTTTTGCCTAAAAAAGAGCGAAGAGCTAAATCCGAGCCTAGATCTAGCTTAGATCAAACTGCAGAAGATTGTCCTCAATTTGATGTCCTCCAATGACTATTGATCTCACAGGATTCTCCCCCCATCCACGAATCTGAGACACATTACATCTTCATTAACCTGCACAATTGAGTTTGCACGAAAAATACTTCAGTACATATTGTTGCCTTTAAAGACAAGATCAATGGGTGGAACAGCAGGCCCTACGCGTGCTACCAATGTTTTTAGTGTCAAAGCATACCCCAAATGGTGCCACCAGGACCAATCTAGTGACATAGGCTAGTTCTTTTCTGAAAGCAGTAATCAATGAACTGTTGTATCCATTTTCACAATCCACCCATAAGGTCTGTCCACCAAGGTGTATACTCGGTTTAATAGGAACAAGAGGTGTCCTTTGCTCGATTTGAGTAACATATTGAAGGGTTGGTGGATCTTTGGTTGCCAGTAGGACAAGTGCCTTTGGTCTGAAAGATTTTTTGGCCATGGAAAGGCAAATGAAGAGGAAAAGAATGCAGGAAAAGAAAAACAAGTACTTAAAAGCCATTGAACACTACTTCACAAGCTACAAATCAAGAAGAAAATATATTAGAACCCTGATAGATTGTTCTTTCCCAAAAGGTTGAATTTACGGTAATAAACAATTTTAAGAAAAAAGAAGCTAAAATCATGTCTAATATCGAGTCCTGCAAACCTGACATGTAATAGGGATCGAAATAATGTTCCCCAATACTATATTAATGCAACCTGCCGAATTTAAATGACATTAATGGTAGCAAACATGCATTTTGTCAAGGCTGGCAAGTTGGAAGTTTTAATCTGAAGATTATTTTTCTAGTATCTTTGTTCTGGTTTTTCCAATTGTATGTCCATTTCCATGAGTTGTAAGATTTCAAAAAATTCTTTATATGAAGGATTATTGATTCAAAGAGATGAACTTACCAGACTCACACTATGCTTACCGGTTTTAACACTGCTTACCGGTTTATGCAAGCTTACCGTATTTGCATAACACTTACCATATTTACTTAAAGCTCACCGGATTGTATATATCCTACGGTTTTATGGATAAGTCACAGAGATTACTGAATTTACACAAGCTTACCGTATATGCAAGATGCTTACCGGATTTACACGGAAATACAAATGCTATGTTTTTAGGTGTGAAGAAGAAGAGAAAAGGAACTCTATTTCTGGCTGTTCTTCTTGCTAAATATATAAGATTACAAAACAAGATTGTCAACAACTATTCTACCTACTTCAATCTATCAAGTGGACAATATACAAGACCATGCTTAGATAACTTTACAAATAAGTTAAATCAACAATTAAAGTACTTAAATCACATGACATTGGTTACAAAAACAATATTCCAATGATGACAAAACATGACAGCCAAAGTGACAAACTAAATTCAACATTCCTCCTTGTCACTTTTGCTAGAAACACCAAGATTGTTTCTCAATGTTTCAAACATTGCCTTGCCTAAAGACTTTGTTAATATATCTGTAAGTTGATCATCAGATTTGCAATGCACTAGCTTTATCTATTTTTGTTCCTAAGCTTCTTTGATTGAATGGTATCTAATTTTGAAGTGTTTGGTTCTACCACGGAAGATTGGATTCTTCACTATAGCAACTATGGACTGATTATCACAATAGATAAATGTGGTCTCATCTTGTTTGAACTTCAGATCTTCTAACACATTTCTTAGCCAAATTGCTTGATTTGTAGCTTCTGAAGCAGCTATGTATTCACCTTCAACTGTTAATTGTGCCACGATTTTTTGTTTTATAGATTCCAGCATATGATACTTGAACGAATATNTGATAGCTGATTTGACATATTTTTGGTAGATTTTCCAACCACTTTGAGCTGTGATTGCCTTAAGCAATATGATAGTCTCTTATCTTGCAACGGGGGCAAAATTATCAGTAAAATCAACACCAAATTGCTGAGCATAACCCTTAACTACCAATCTGGCTTTTAGCTTATTAACTGAACCATCTTAATTTAGTTTAGTCTTATACACCCATTTTACTCCAATGAATTTCTTGTCCAGTAGTCTGTCAGCTAGTTCCCAAGTTTCATTTTTCTCAATCATGTTGATCTCTTCCGCCATTGTAGCCATCCAGTCAGGAGATTTAAAGGCTTCATCAAAGTTTGCAGGTTCAACTATAGCAGCATTACATCTTGCGTAAATGTCTGCAAGAGGTCTCATCTTTACTCTGCCATTTTCTATGTTTGAATCACCATCTGACTCTATTTCATCTTCAATGATTCCTCATTCTCTGTTTTGAGGAATCAGTCCACTTGGTTTCATTTTTCAACAGAACTTGCTTCCTAATTCCACATAGCTTCTTCATTTACCTTGATATCTCTGCTAGAGATTACCTTTTTGTGTGAGGATTGAACACTCTATATCCTTTGGCATTGTTGTAATAACCAACCAATATTCCAACCT
>CAIGRB010119323.1:16616-36317 GCA_903798255.1 Fraxinus quadrangulata
ACAGTTAGCACATAATTGGTCACAGACAGTCACAACTAACCCATATTTGAACACATGAGGTTATCACAAACAATTTGCACACACCACAACAAATTGGATAAAAAAACCACCAACAAATTCCAACAATTCAAAAATCAAATCTATTGCGTAGATCGACAGAAAATAATTAATTTTTGTTGTTCTGCACTAATTTTTTTCTACCGCTATCAACCACCACAACCCACATCACCACCACTGCTTCCAAACTACCGTTGCATCTTCAATAACAACTACCATCACCATTTCTACAATGAGAAATGAGAAATGAGAATATCTACAAAGAGGAAGACCAAAGCAGATCAAAAACACTCGTCCCACACTCCACTGACACCACCACCAACCCCACCCCACCTCGCCACCACAACCACACACAAATCACAAAACTACAATCGCCGGAAAACCTCAGCAGTAACGCTCATCACCGAAAACCACAAACTACAAACATCACCGGCGCTCAACTACAAATCACAACCCACAGTTCGACATTGCCGATCAACATAACCTCGACGTTGAGCAAATCGAGAAGAGCTGTTGCTCATATTGATAAGCGACCTTGCGTACGGTGGCCTTCGTGCGGCTGTTAGGAGTGACGGTGGCCCTTCAGCGTCTCGAAGTGACGGGCTGCAGCAGACGCCGCTCGGTGGTGGTGGCATCGAGCGTCGTCTTCAGAGCGACGCCGCTTGGTGGTGGTGCCTTAAGAGCGGTGGTGGAGGCGTCTTGTCCGGCGGTGGTGGCAGTGGCGTAAACAGAACCGGCGACGCTCCTCCACGGTGAAATCGAATACAGAGAAGGAGATGAAATCGCCAATCGATTTGGGAAGGAGATAAAATCGCTTTTGCTGTCTGCCGAAAGTGACGGTAGAAAGTGGGGGTGGGATGGGATGGGGTGGGTGGTAGAGAGAGAGGATATTTGGATGGTAGAGAGAGAGGATATAGAGAAGGAATCCGGTTTGAAATGAATTGTCGATTAAATTTTTATTAATTATAATTATTAAAATTTAAATATCACCTAATTTGTGAAATAAAAATATTTGAAAATGAATCTTTAAAAGTAGGTTTCTAGGTAATTTTCTCAGTTGAAAATATTTTTCATAGAAAAAATTGTCAAACAAATATCTCAAAAGTAGGAATTTGAGTTGAAAAATGATATTTTTCATAAAAAATAAAGTCAATCAAACACAATCTAACGAAAAAAATTACAATTAGAGGAGAAAAACAGGCATTTCACACCGACTCAGATAGTGGATTCGGTATTGAATGTTAGACTTCTTCATCTTTATTCATACTTCTATTGGCTTATAATCAAGGACAAACATGCTTCATTAATTATGCTTAAAACTTAAGGAGTGCAATATTGGACTTCTAATCCAATCATTAATTATGCTTAAAACTTAAAAGTACAATATTGGACTTTTAACCAATGATTACGCAAAGGACATATAATTATTGAAATGAATAATACTACGAGGAAATTACAAAAAAATAATAATCCATTTTTACATAATCATTTGTAAAAATGTCCAAAATTTGTTCAATATCCATTTTACTATAATTTAGATCAAAATACCCTCATTAGCAATTTTAAATTCCACAATGAAAAAAAAATTATTCATATAATTAAAAAGTGTATTGACCAACAATAACTTGACACATAATCTATACTA
Organism: Fraxinus quadrangulata; assembly: GCA_903798255.1. NCBI lineage: Eukaryota > Viridiplantae > Streptophyta > Magnoliopsida > Lamiales > Oleaceae > Fraxinus > Fraxinus quadrangulata. Next base: position 18,319 of record CAIGRB010119323.1, read on the forward strand.
ATTTAAAAAGTACCATGTCAATCATGCATTAAATGCGCATTTTTCCCTATAAGTGGTTAAATAAAACATTTATAAAATATCGAGAACTACACTTAGGATGTGTTTGAGCTACATTATTTTGGAAAAATGTATTTTGGAATAGTAGATTGATATAGAATGTGTGGTTGAAAAATAAAAGAAAAGTTATTGATGTGATGGAAAATATTATTTTATTGAAGAATGTGTGGTTGAAAATTAGTAGAATAATGAGAATGAAAATTTTAATGTGTACCAAATATAGACTTCAAATATCAAAAATTTTATGAAATATAGAGAACTCTCATTTTCAAAATGAAATCTCATTCTAAATAAATGAAGTGTAAGTGTCGAGATAAACATAGTCCAAATGTCGATAACAACTTTTAAAATGTCAAGAACAACTATTAAACATAACTTATCAACAAAAAGAAGATTTTAAAAAAATTACCTTCTACCGAGAATTGTGGAAGCTTAATCAATTCACATATTTGGATGAGATTAAATTTCTCGAAATGAAATTATATGATTTTTTAATGAATTGGAAGCATATAGTTATTTTTTTTAGTGTTCATAGTTTTTCTACTTCATCTTCTTTATTTTTTTCCAAAATCATTGGTCAATACCTAATAGATAATGAAAGCAAATAAATCCATTATATATTAGCTAGCATTGTAGTTTCTCATGGAAGTTACTTGTTCTTCTCGAAATTCGCGATAGATTAAAAAAAATGCTTCATTTTTCATTAAGAATATAATAGACAATTTGATACCAAATTTGACTGTTTTTGTAAAAATTATCAAAACTAGACACTTTTCAATTTATAAGCATGTAATTAAACATTTTTTTGTAAATTCCTCTAATGCTATTTATCTCTAATAAAGATGATCGTCATATGATATATAACATGTGATGAACCATGAAATAAGTAGTCTATGGTCTGTTTGACATGGTTTTTGAAAAGTCAAAAGGAGATTTTGATATCCAAAAGCAACTTTTAGATTCGTTTAACTAATTTTATGAAAGTATTTCTTCTAATTAGAAGAGTTTTTTAGAAAAAGTTGGTCAAATGTGACTTCTTTTAAAAATACTTTTGGAATAAAAAATGTTTTTAAAAATAAGTTTTCAAACAAAACTTAAGATACCTTCATCCAAAAACTCTTCCACATGAAACAAAAGCAAAAATCATATCGAACGGACCTTAGTTAAATGTATGTATATGAAACATACTTTATTATCTTATTATTTAAGATCAAATCTCATATGAAGATCATTTTCATTAGAGATAAATAGCATTCATCTATTGAAATTTGGTTTAGTTAGCACCAATTCATCAATTTTTCTATTAGAATTTGATAGTGACCCGAATTCCTTGTTGAAATAATTGAAATGCATATTAAGAAAAATTCAATTTGGAATGTTATTGGAATCTTATGTCAAGTTGAAGTTCTATTTTGGAAGCACGTTGAGAGTTGAGAATTGGTATTGGTATTGGACTTGAAGAAGAGTTCAAAATGAAGAAAACAACTTGGAACGGAAAAAAAAAATGGAAAAGTGGGCAGAACACCCCGCATCGCAACACGCCCGAAGGTGGCGCCGCGTGTCTATTCCGGGATCTTCGTGTTATTATCTCATTTTCTGTTTTTGATTTGTTTTTTTGCATTCTACTTCATCAAAAACTCTACTATGAGGGTTTGAACGTCTTTACATGTTCCCAATAAATATTGAGCTATTTTATATAATTTTATGAGTGAGAATAATGTGAGAAAATTGATTATTAGCTTTTAGGATCATTATAATATTTCTCCATCTCCATTATTGTTTGTGGTGTAATAAAATCTCATAATTCTTTTACCATATTTTATTGTCTTCTTTTATTCTTTTGATTGCGAACATATACTTCATATTTTGTCATATAATTTGAACATCACAATTCGATAGTTGGTTTTATACCAAGTAGTATCGAAGATACGTGATCTTTGAATTCCCAACTATTTGTATCAAAAATTCTGAACATAATTAACACAACATTTTCTATAAAGAAATTTCCTAGTTTGAAATGAGTAATTGATGTATAATGCATATGAACCTTCAAAAACCGACACCAGAAATTATTTCTGGCTGCTACATATTTATTTCTTGTAATAATTTATAAGAATTATATCCTAAGGGCTAAAAGGCAAATTTATTTCATGTAATAAATGTCCATTTTTTATTCTGATTAATAAAATAAATGAACACGTTTCATTTGTTTACTCCAAAGAATTAAAATTCCAGTAAACTCTAAGATTGTGTCCATGACTTGTAAATAAAACTAGGCACTTTATTATTCAAGGTAATAATGTTTTCCATCTTAGCATTAGAAATTATGACTTTTAAGTAGAAATACTTGTGCATTTGGAGTGGATTGAAGAGGACCACATCAAATTTATTTTGTGTCAAATTCTTCTTATAAAAAACAAATATGTTTGAATCCCTAGTGACTAATGGACCGGGTTCGCGTATTTAAACACTTATTTTCAAATGCAAAATATATTCATGTTATGGTATCCATCACGAGAGGAGAACGTCTATTTAAGCTCCATATTCACTAGTCCACGAGGGGGGAATGTTTCGATAAGGTTAACTAAATTATTTACTTGTAATGAGATCACGAATTTATTGTTTCATCGTTTGAGAACATTGTGATCTAAGGACAAAAATACAATTATAATGAAGTTTCGTTAGGAATTGACAGTTAGAATTGTCGATCTTAGAAAATAACTCACAAGCTTCAACAATGCTTAAAACATTGGGCCATTGGTGTTTTATGACAAAGCTATTTTATTCTCTAAAGCATGTGTTCTTGGTTCGCATTGAAATTAGATGAACTGCGTCAAGATCGCATACGAAATTAGCCCATATCTGTATTGAAATGGATATCAATGCTCCTCGAGCATTATAGAATTGGCGATGACGAATTTAGTATATATATCAAGTGTAGGGTCCAAAGCCCAACAAATTGGTCAAATTAAAAAGGCCCAATGATGATAATGATTAGGACGTCCAATTATTGTCGAAAGAATATTTAGTTCATGTTTGACAATCATTATTTGAAAAAAATAATATTTTGAATAATAATTTTTAGAAGATTGCATAGTTAAAAAATAAGAAAAAATTTTGAATTTACGTGTTGAATATTTTATTTTGTGAATATGTAATTGAAAATGAGTATACAAGAAAAAAGTTTTCAAATAATGATCGTAAAACAGGTGGTTTGCCCAAGGTTCGAGATTCTTGGGAAGCTGTCATACATACCTTATCCCCACAGTTTAAATTTACGAGCCTTCTAATTATTATTAATTTATTTTTGGATGTATTCTTTTCATATGCAGCTTCTAACTTTTTTAAAAAATTAATACTATTCAGGACCATTAGTATTGAGCACTAATTTAGACAACGATATTGCATGACATTAAATAATAGATTCATTTAAATAAAATGTCACGTATTTATTTAATTGAAACTATCAAATGTAGTCATCTAACGTCACTGATACTAGATAACATTATTCTTTTCTAATAGTATTGGTTGCCTCGGTTTTTTCAGTAATATATGATGGAAAATACTTTGATCTGCCCACTTTCTGATGTTTTAGCAGATTTCATGTGCAATATTTTTCATTCACCATTTGTCAAATTTTTTTAAAGCTTTGACGTACGTCTAATTGACTGAAAAAATCTTTCCAATATAATTTATCTTGCATCTTTCATATCCAAATTGAATCATTTGAAGAACTCAACTTCATCGTCCCAAATGATTTCTCTTTCATTCTATAACACAAGAAAAAATAGTTTTGATAACTTATCTCTGATATTACATGTTAGAAAAAGGGACTAATTAACGCAAAATGGAATCATACATTTCCCACTCCGTGTAAATAAAATATGATTATTCAACAAATTCTAACAAAACCAATTTAACGTGGTTCAACTATTTGTCTACTTCTAGTAACCTTCCTTTGATTCATTCTTCCACTATAATTAACTATAATGGGTACAACAATACCTGTAAAGAACACTAGAGGCTAACCAAACCATCAAGAATTAACAATTCTTAGCACCGACAATCCTCGTCTCTCAAAGATGAAATCTTTCAAAGATAACAATAAAAACTATACAATCTCACCAAGAAAACTATTCTTGGAATACTATTCAAAAACAACAGAGAAAGACCTCACCAAAATACACTACTCTTGAGATAGTGATTTCTCTCAAAATCATAGTTGGATCTTGATCTTAATCGTTGAATTTGAAGAAGTTGTGAATATGCTTTCCAAATTTCATGATAATTCCAAATCAGTACATTCTCCATTACCTACCAGTCCTCCTGTTGTGATTCGAAGCCTTGACTTACTTAAAGGAAGTGTGCTTCCAACAATTTTAATGTGGAAATCGTGTTTCTGAAAGTAACACTGTTCTAAGTGGAAGTAATTTGCTGGATTGTTGACACTTGGCATCTTGATTACCATTGGATCACGTTCTAGAGGCTTCTGACTTATATCTTCCAAGTGACGCTTTGTTTGGCTCGTTCTGATTTTTGGGGGGTTTCATCCGTTCTTCTACCTTATAGGGAGAAAACCTCATTCTAAGATTAGGGTTTCACATTCTTGAGTGATTAGAGTGTGTATATGTTAGAATCTCTTAGACGTACTTCTGATTATGAGAAATGATACATTTTCTTAAATTAGGGTTTCACATTCTTGAGTGATTAGAGTGTGTAAATGTTATAATTTCTTAGATATACTTCTGATTATGAGGAAGTGATACATTTCTGAGTGATTTGTATAATGAATCTATATGATTCATGTAATCTGTGAAGTTGGTGATAGGATTGAGTGATCTATTGTGATTCTTGACTAGAGGGTATGTTCGATATAAAGTATTTTGTAAAGATAAGTCTCTGTTGCTTGATCTTGTATTCTTGAACTGATTGTAATCTTTGCTTGCCATATTTTTGGCTATTAGTGCAACTGAGCAGATATCCATTATTTGGATGTTCAACGGGGGATGTAGACGTTAGATCCAGTCGTCGAATCTTCGGGGCTTAGGCCGAGATAATTCTTTATGTTCAATCTTTAATTTTCTACAAGTTTACTTTCTGATATATTGATGTTTGGTGGAATCTTGTTTTAATATCTTATGTTGTGGGCCTTTTTAGTGGTACCAGAGCCTGAATTGAGAACAAGATATCTGGATCTTCGCAGAAAGAGTTCGATCTGTTGCAGATCAAAAAAATTTGAAACTGCTGTTAAGCAAGTCTTAAAGATATCGAGTTTCTGTAAATTCGCTGGGTGAGATCTTTTATTTTTGTAAAGTTTCTCTTTTCAAAAATTAGGTTTCACGATTTTTTCCTTGATACACCAAAAATCCCTTGGAAACTAATCTTTGTCCAAATACTCATACGAGGTCTTGAAAACCTGAGATAAATCTAATACGGGTGTGTATCTGGAGGATCTTGCAGGAGAAGTCTACGAAACATAGACTTTCTGATATCTGTTGCTGTGTTCTTTATCCGAGTTTGCAGTGCATATTCCTTGATTGTGATTGAAACTCGAAAATCTTGTATTACTAAATGTACTACTGTGATTTTAAACTACAGTAATTTTGAGAGTCCCTGATTGTGCCTTGCTAATATCTTGAACTCCTATTTGTGTATCATCTTTTAATACAAATATGGCTTCTTCTAAGATTGAAGTTCCTCAATTTGATGGAAGATGTGATTTTAATATGTGGTGTCAAAAAATGAAGCCAATTTTAATGTAAATGAGAGTTGTTATGGCTCTAGATGATAGTTGGCATGCAGACTTGCTTCCTGCTAAGAAAACTAAACTTGAGGAGGTTGTCTGAAGTACTTTTTTTTTGTACTCGTCTGATAATGTTGTGGGCTATTGGCGAAACCAAAACTGCTTCTGAACTGTGGGCTAAACTGCATGCTAAATATGTGACTAAGACTATTCCAAATAAATGCTATTTGTTGAAACAGTTATTTTCTTTTAAAATGGACCCTTATGTTGATTTGGATAAAAACTTGAATAGGTTTACCAAGTTGACCCAAGATTTAGCCAACTGTGATGAAAAACTTTCAAAAGATCAGTTAGTTGTAGTCTTGTTAAACTCCACTAGTGACAAATATAGAGACATTAAGATTGCTCTAGAATATGGTAGAGCTCAGATTACTACTGATGAAATCATTATTGCTTTGAGAAATAAAGCTCTTGAAATTAAATCAAAAACAAAAGATAGTCATAATGGAGAAAACATGCTTGCTAAGGGAAAGGGGTTTAGTAAGCCTAATTTTCACTCAAAGTTCTTAAATGAAAATAGAAATAAGTGGAGCGATAAAAATAAAGCAAAAAGTAAGAAATTCTATCATTGTGGTAAAATAGATCATTTTATTAAAAATTGTTATAAGAAGAAGAATGAAGCAAAAGATAAGAAATTTGATGATGAGAATGTCACTTTAGTTTGTAATAAAGATAATCTTGAAGATGGGTTAGTCCTTGTTAATATTGAAAAGAAGTTATGTGAAGAGTGGATACTTGATTCTAGTTGTTCTTTTCATATGTGCCCAAATAAAAATTATTTTCTTGACTTTAAAACAACTATTGGGGGACAAGTGATAATAGGGAACAACATGACTTGTAAAGTCGGTGAAATAGGAACTGTTAAACTGCTACTTGAGAATGGCAATGTACTATTTCTGAAAGGAACTAGATATGTTCCTGAGTTAGAAAGAAATCTGGTGTCTTTAGGCATGTTGGGTGACATTGAGTTTGACATAATATTGAGTTAATTACACATTAAAATTCTTAAGGGTACTGATTTGATTATTAATACCCCTAAGAGACATGATCTTTATTTTTTGAATGCTAAACATTTACTTGGTTTAACTGTTGCTGTTTTACCTGAAACTTTTACTTTAGCAAAATTATGGCATGAAAGACTTGACCACACTGGCAAGAAAAGTTTAAAGTCTACAAAATAAAGAAGTTTTTGGAAAACAAAACTTAACGATTTTGGTTCTTGTGAACAATGTGTTATTGACAAGCAAGTAAAGTTACCTTTTTTACCTTGAATTCATAAATCCAAATAAATACTTGAATATCTGTTTACTGACCTGTGGGGTCTTGCTTCTATGACTACCTTGATTGATTTTAGATATTATCTTTTGTTCATTGATGATTTTTCTAGAAAAATTTGGATTTTCTTATTAAAATCAAAAGATGAAATTTTTTCTGGTTTCAAATATTGGAAAACTCAAATTGAGAACCAATCTGATCATAAGATAAAAATTTTAAATACAGATAATGGTTTGAAATCTTGCAACTCTGAATTCAATAATTTCTTTAAAGAACATGACATTTTAAGACATAGAATGACTGTTTACACACCTCAGCAAAATGGCATAGCTGAAAGAATGAATAGAACTTTATTAAATAAAGTGAGATGCATGTTTTTGAGTTTTGGATTGCCTAAACTATTCTAAGGTGAAGTTGTAAAAATTGCTGCTTATCTTGTAAATAAAACCCCTACTGGTACTTTGAATTTTGAAGTGCCTGAAACTGTTTGGTCTAAAAATCATGTTAACTATTCTCACTTGAAAATATTTGGCTGTGCTACATATGCTCATAAAAATATTGGTAAATTGGAACATAGATCACTTAAATGTGTTTTCAATTGTTAGAAGAGATGTTATTTTCAATAAGTCTATTATGCCATGTTTGGAAAAGAAAGAAAATAATTTGACTGAAAAAGATGTTCAAATTGAGATGGAATCTTCTTTAAATGAAAAAGAAACGCATACACTTGTTGCTAATGTACCTGCACTTTGGTAAAAAGACTCATGCGTTATATTCGTGGATCTTCTAACGATGGCATTCAATTTTTTCGTGATTCGCCTCTCTCCTTACATGCCTTTTTGGATGCTGATTGGGCTGAAAATAAGGATGACTCAACATCTACTTATATGCACCTTACTTTACATTGGTCGCAATCCTATTTCCTAGAGTTCGAAAAGCCAAAAAACGGTTTCTAGATCCTCTACTGAGGCTGAATATAGGTCTTGTCACCCCTGCTGCATTTTGAGGGTGCATAACAAATAACATCAGAGAAATAGTCCACTTATCTTCACTTATTTCTACTGTTGTTGCAACCTCTTTCAGTTGTATTATCTTTCAATTATTTCATTTGAATTTTGTATTTCCAACAACAATAGAAGTCAACTTAGGCAAAATCTGTTGTAATCATTTTGTATAAATAGTGATGATATATGACAAACAAGGCAAGACAATTTCGTCCTTTTATATTTTGTTTGTCTTCAAAATAGACTGAAATGAAAGAAACAATTATTAATTATTATCTTATTATTCGTCAATTACAACTTTCTCGTGTCAATGCAAGATTATGAATAATGCATAGTTAAGAATATCAGAAGCGGCCTTGAAATTTGGAAGGAATTCATAAAATCACTCTTGTAAGGATACATATTACAAAACCACCTAAAAAGGTGTTTTCTTAGCAATTCCAAGTGCTTTTAAGCACGGTCAAACACAAGACTCGGAATTTATTTAACTTGTGTGAGGATAGAGGCGAACAGGAAGACCTTTAGCAGGAATTGGCATTGGATTCACAACAATTTTCTCATCTGGAATGATTTTCTCCCACTTGAACCTTTTCACTAGATGGTGCATGAAAACAAGAATTTCCAGGCGAGCGTACTCTTTTCCGGGGCACATTCTAGGTCCTCCACCAAATGGAACAAATGTGTAGGGAGCTGGTCCAGATCCATCAAATCTCGAAGGATCAAATTTCAGGGGCTCGGGGAAGAATTCAGGATTCCTGTGTGTAGAATTTGCACTCCAGTATAACTGCGTAAGGAAACGATAGGGGATTAATAAGTACATACTGGCACTCATGAAATGAGTGTAGTTAATATTTGATACGTTGAATTAGAAATATTCGTGTTCGTTACTTACCTTCCATCCCTTTGGAATTTTGAAACCATTGTACATGAAATCAGTAATGGCTTCTCTGAAAGCTCCTTGGAGGGGTGGTGCAAGTCTCATCACTTCACATGCTACATTCCATGAATATTTCATCTTCTTTATGTCTTCCCAGTTCAGCAACTCACCTGGAGCTTTTGATTTGGAAATCTCTATTTGTTCTTTTGATTTAAAAAAAAAAAACATCATGTCAAAATATATTAAAAAAGGAATAACTACAAGTATAAAAATGATGGTGGGTGAGTGGGGGGGAGGGAGAGGGGGAGGATGATTTGAGACTTACCCTTGTAAACTCCCTCGTATACCTCAGGCAACTCTGCAAGAAACTTGATAATGAAAGTGCAAGCAGAACTAGCAGTATCATGGCCTCCAATAAGCAGGCCTAAAATCTTATCTGCAATATCCAATTCATGCATGAATTTTCCATTTTCATCACTAGTCAAGAGCATATGTGACAATATATCTTGTGTTGGTGATGCCTTTCCTTCAGCCAAATCGAGTTTTCGCTGTTTGATAATGGCAACAAGCTCTTTTCTGATGAAGTTTGAGGCCTTGATGGCACGATTAAATGGTGTACCGGGCAAGCCTATGGGAAGGGAAATAAGTCCAGAGGCTAAAAGATCGAAAGGATCAGCAAATTTAGCAACATGGTTGGGATCTTCGACGCTTACAAACAAACGGCAGGCCAGCCAGAAAGTGAATTTCTTTGCTAGAGGGAAAGCGACAATTTCATTCTTGTTTTCCCAGTCATCAGCAAAGTGTCTTTGTGCAATATGATCCATTATACCGATGTATCGTTGTAGTGCTTCGGGTTTGAGGAAATTGGGAAGCATTTTTCTCATTTTTATGGCCTCTTCTTTTGATGAAGTTTGATTAGAAGATGGGAAAACTTTGTCAAAAGAAGCAGGCCACCATGCTTGTACAAGTTTATTCTCATTGGAGAACAAAAACTTATTACCAGCAGCACCACAGAAAACAGCAGCCTTTTCTCCAAGCAGATGAGTCCTGAAAACTTTGGATGAGTACTTAGCCATCCGATCATAAATGAACTTTTCGGGGTAGCCCTTCCATCCAGTGGTGAGAAACTCGAGGGTTTCTCCGACCACGGGCCATCCGGTCTTGCCGGGAGGAAGTGTCCCTGACGAGCTCGATTTGTTCTTGTAGAAGAAGAAGAAGAAGAAGATTACCAAGGGAACAAAGAGGCCAATGAGAGACACATAGAGGAACTCCATTACTTGTGCTTTGATTCGTATATTGATGATTTTGTAGCTATATTGATGATTTTGTTATTGAATTTTGACACACATATATATAGAGTGAAAGAGAGTCCAATTGACAAAATAATCATCGATATAGACTATTTACTGGTACTAGGAAGAGTTGAGTGTGGGAATATGGAACTCAAGTAGGTTGGGTAACCAAGGAAACAAAGTCCAATGGCGTGGCTTTATTTGGAGGAAATATATATTAAAATACAATATGCCTGTTTTCATTTGCCATTGCCAATGTTTAAATCAACAAAAAAATTTGCTTTTGTTTTTTTTGTTTTTTTTTTCAAGCAAAAAGTTCTTCCAGTATTTTCACAAATCTATAATATATTAAATATCACATCAAATAAGAATAATTTTTTAGACGATTCTAGTTCTACTCTAGTTCAATTATTTTAATAATATCTTACTTTTCGTTTTTCAATATATGTTTAATTTATTTAACCATTTAGTTACCATCAATGCATATGTACGCCTGACAAATTCATTTCACTTGTGTGTTTTCATTAATATATAAATCATCTATTATTAATTCTTAATTAATTAACATTCACATTCATTTAATTAAATATTCATCTTCATTTATGTTTCCAATGTTATTAATTCTAAAGTTAATTAAAATTTCAAATTTAAAAATGTATTTCATTATTCACATCAATTTATGTTAATTAACATCAAATTTTACTTAATTGAAAATTAAATAAATAAGTTAATATTAATTGTCACGTATATATTCTCATGGACAGATCCACATTGGGTCTTGTGGGGTTAATTGACCCCACAATTTTTTATTTTTTATTTTTATAATCAGAATTTTCACTTTTTGACTCGAGAATTTTCATTTTTGACCCTACAGTTCATGACGTTTGGCTCCATCCCTGTATGTTCTCTAGTATTAATTTTAAATAATTAACATTCATACATATTCAAATATTACTTTTACAACACTTATAAAGTAATTTGTTGCACGTTCAACGTTGACTAATTTATTAAAATATGTTGCACGTTCAAACATTGACTAATTTATTAAAATATGACTTTTAACTTTTCGAAAGTCTTGTCAAACAAACCTTTAAAATCTCGTGAAGTTAGTTTTTCTTCAAGTGTTTACAAGAATAAAGGATTCATTAAGTCGAGACACTAAAAGTTAGGTTGGGACCAAAATTTTTCACTCTATGATCAGTACTTATTGTTCATTAGAAGAAATATTTCATTAAGTTGAAACTATAAGGTTGGAAAAGGTTTTATTACCACAAAACATCTATACGTTTGATTTTTAGTGTGCAAAACGTCTTTATGTTTTATTTTTTGCATTTTCATCCATATTTCCAGGTTTCATAATGGAAAACATCATTTTCCTCAATTTTCATCCATTTTCTCTATAAAAAATCGTGAAATGACAAATATATCTTCTTATTTAAATTTTAAAAAAAACAATAAAGAACTAATTGCAACTATAAACCCAAATTTTTCAAAATTTACATGAGTCACAAACAAATAATTAAAAATCAAAACCAAAAACAAAAATAACTTTATCCTCTTCCCCCCATCCCAAACGTGAACTGGTATACACACTTCAAAGCAAGATTTCTACCTTATATATATTCTTTTCAGATTGCTTCTAACTTTATTAGGTGAATATATCCCTTTGATCTTTCTATATTTTGCACAGCATTATCTCTTTGAATCTGAACAGGTTTCAAAAGAGAAGTAGAATCACTCGGCATTAATTATGGTCAAGTCGGCAACAATTTACCCCTACCTGATAAAGTTCCCGATCTCTTGCAATCCCTTAATCTCACAAAAGCCAGAATTTACGACACGAATCCTCAAATTCTAATGTCATTTGCAAACTCCAAGATTGAAATCATAGTAACAGTCAAAAACGAAATGCTATCCACATTAATAAATCCACAAGCAGCACTACAAGAGATATGCTACACGTACACCTGGTGTACACGCCCTCCTCACAAGAGGGGGCCCACGATTATTTTAATCACTGTGGGCCCCCCTCTTGTGAGGGGAGTGTCAACTCCGGTGTACGTTTAGTATTTTTCGCACTACAATGAGTATTTGTACACATAAAGCCTTATATTTGGGGAATTGATGGGAGAAGAGGATGTAGTTATTTTTGTTTGTGGTTTTGAATTTTAATTATTTGTTTGTGACTCATTTGTAATTTTTCAAAAATTTGGACATATGGTTTCAATTAGTTCTTCATAGTTTTCTTTTATTTATTTATTTATTTAAATAAGAGGGTATATATTTACCCCTACCTGATAAAGTTCCTGATCTCTTGCAATCCCTTAACCTCACAAAAGCCAGAATTTACGACACAAATCCTCAAATTCTAATGTCATTTGCAAGCTCCAACATTGAAATCATAGTAACAGTCGAAAACGAAATGCTATCCACATTAATAAATCCACAAGCAGCACTACAAGAGATATGATACACGTACACCGGGTGTACACGCCCTCCTCACAAGAGGGGGCCCACGATTATTTTAATCATCGTGGGCCCCCTTCACAGAGCCCCCCAATTGTGAGGGGAGTGTCAACTCCTGTTTACGTTTAGTATTTTTCGCACTACAATGAGTATCTGTACACATAAAGCCTTATTTTTGGGGAATTGATGGGAAAAGAGGATGTAGTTATTTTTGTTTTTGGTTTTGAATTTTAATTATTTGTTTGGGACTCATTTGTAATTTTTGAAAAATTTGGACATATAGTTGCAATTAATTCTTCATAGTTTTCTTTTATTTATTTATTTATTTAAATAAGAGTGTATATTATTCATTTCACATATTTTTATAGAGAAAATGGATGAAAATTGAGGAAAATGATGTTTTTCGTAATGAAACGTAAAAATAAGGGTATAAATGTAAAAAATTGAATTATAGAAACGTTTTGCAAACTAAAAATCAGACATAAAAACGTTTTGTGTAAATAAGTTACTTTTCTCCGTATATAGAAAAATGTTTTAGGATATTATTAAGAGTTTTTCTACTCTTACCGGCCCCTCACAATAGTGGGGGCCCCACGAGTGGCACGGCTCTATTATTAATAGTTGATCGTAGGAGAGAATATTCATTGAATGAAAACTGTACGTAGCCAATAAAATGGACCCACGTAAAATAATAATTACTAAGTGTTATTGAGGTTGCAACAACATTCTTATTTATAAAACTATACAATTGTTCTCGTTTTGTAAATATTAAAATCAGATTTTAAGTAAATTTTAATAAAAATTAATAAAATATGTGGTTAAAAAATGGATGATCATATAATATATGTAATTAAAATTAATTATTAATTTTAATAAAAATTATAATTATAATTTTTTTCGAACATGAACACCATGTTCAAAACGTTTTTCTCGGTCATTTTTTTCTCAAGAGTCATGATATTGTCACCACAGTGCCTACTATCAAGTTGACATGTCACGTCTTGAAGTAGAGAAAATAACAAGAACGAAGAACTAACTCACTGAATAATTGATTTTAATCATCGAAACCTTGATACCGAATATAAAAGATGGTTTAGATCAAAATAATTGAAAATCTTTAATTTTCTGCGATATTATTAAGAAAAACAACCAAACTCTCAAGGAGAGTTAAATAGTAACAGACATTGAGCAAACTATACAAGGAAATAAAAACTAAAATGTAAGCATATTTAACCAATAACAACAATTAAAGTGAAATTCAAGCAATTAAAGTTGATTTGATTATTGGATTTAAATCAATCGTTACTAAATTCTGACTGACCAAACTCACTAATAAATGAACAAATTTCAACGATTTTAATTCATATTTTAATTGTGAATGTTAGAGTCCGTTTGATTGTAAAGATGAAATTTTGGTGGAAAGAAAATGAATTACAGGGAATTGAATTGTCTAGAATTTGTTTTACTGGGAATTGTAATTAATTGTGTTTGATTGGTATAATTTTTCACCTAAAAAATGTTGAAAGTTTGGTGTCCGTTTGGCTTCGTTTTTCATGGAAATCGTCAATAAAAGTGATAATTTTTTTTTTTACCATTGTGTCTAGAATTTTTTCCAATTGCCAAAAAAAAAAGGATAACTTGAAAAAAAAATTCCCACCAAAGTGGTGCGAATTCATTTTCAACAAAACCATGAAAATTGTGCTCGTGTGAGGAAAACTAAGAAAACCATTTCCAAGAAAAATTATTACCATCAAACAATGCAAAAGTGGAAGTTGGAATTTGTTTTCTATTTTCTATGAAAAATTTAGTACAATCAAACATAGCCTTAGAAAAACCTGGGTCATGTTGAATTTTTCTTATAAGGTGGTCATGACTTTCAAATACCAGGTACTCAACTATTCCACATTTTGTTTGTATTAGACCAAATGCTTTGCAATTACCGCTTAAACTATGTATTAATGTAAAATATTAAGTATACAATTTGTGCAAACGGATAAAATAATAAACAAAATATGAGAAAGAATACTAAAAGGAATATGAGAAATTGTATAATTGTTTTGTCTAATAATTATGATGAGAAACGCCATATTTACAGAGTTAACGTACCAACATAGAAAGAAAGATCCTATAGTGTCATCAAATTGAGCATATGATAATATTATGTATGAGAATATGAAATATATATATATATTTAACATTCTCTCAAACTCAAAATGTGTCATCAAAAATATATTGCTATTGCCTTTTGTACAAAAGGCAAATTTGTGTATTGTCTTTGTATAAATACAAAAAGTTAATTGTGTTTTAAAATTTGTCAGCCTTTCCTTTGAGTTGGTCGATGTTCATCAGATAAAAAGTTGATTTTTTTCCGATGGACTGGTTGGGTCGTGGGTTGTCCTCTTGTTTAACATTTTTTTGTGGGACGATCTTGGCCTGGGATGAAAACCATCACGGTCCGGTCTTTTAACATACGTTGGCCCTGCCAGTTCCATGTCTTGGCAGGCTGGTTCAAATCGGCCCGCCCATTGACGTCACTATGTCTACTATGAAACTAAAGAAAATTTATAACCGGGTTAACACGTACAAAGGATTTTACTTATAAAAAAAAAAAAATTACCTAGAAAATTGAAATGGGCTGAGAGAATTGGGCTAAAACCTAGCCCAGGCCCCCCAAATCTGCCTCTGGTTACCTTTCTACATTTTATGTATTTTTTAATATAATATTTTAGGATTTAATTTAATTTTTTGAATTGTTCCATTGTAATTGTGGGTTGTCATTAGTAGTTTAAATTTTCTTAAATTTATTTACGATATAATGGGTACATTGTCAAATATACTCAATGATATTCGATAAGACTAGATGTTCCTCTATGTGAGATATTATCTCATTATATAGAATCAAAATCATAACTAAATATGGTAAAAACAATCTATCTATATATGGTACAATTATAATAATAATATAATCGTAATCTTCCACGATTTCCGTAATCTTATTCAATCTCATTGACATCCCCCTCAAATTGATTGTAGTGACAATATTTGTGCCCATGAAGTAGAAATCCAAATCAGAGCAATCATTGACAAAAATTAGTGACGACGAGAGACCAAGAACAACAAATAGTACAGTAACCAACAAAGAACACTCCAAAAATACTCTAGAGAACTCACTCTCCAAGAAGAATTTCCAAAAGAAACTCACGAAGTGTGCTGATACACACAATGAGTTCTATCTGTTCGGAGAATTTAGTCAAACACATAATTCGGATCCCGGCAAACGCTCAAACAAAACACCAACCAAAACTCCAAATACTGCAGGTGAAAAATATCCCTCAAAACAACATATATCATAAACCCAAAGATGATCTTCTTTTGAGAAACTAAAACTCTAGCTCATCACCTGAGCAACCTAGAGTCTACACTCCCAAATTTTTCTTTTTTAAAAAAAGAGCCATTATTCTGCCACTATACCCACTAAGCACCATGAGAAAAAATTAAAGTTCAATCCAGAAAAAATGTTAATATCTCTGCCCAAACTTTATCAGCCCACAAAAGAAAACAAACAAAAAAAATCAGATTACGAGCCCAAACAAGCTTCAACCCAAAATCAGCCCACTCAATAGCCCACTAACATTCCGCACAAAACTGACTCAAATCGGCCCACTTATCCAGAATTTATTAACACCATATAATCCAAGCCCATTACACACTATTTTCAGCCTAATACAAAAAGGGTAACTTACAAAAATACCCTTAAAATTAAGGCTCTTTTGAAAAATCATATGAAATATATTTTGAAAATAAAAAATACTGTGTAAAATTAATTCATTTTTTTTAATAGAAAAAGTAACAAAAGAAAAAAAAATGACATTGAAAAAGTGATCAAGTGTCACTTTTTAAAATGAAGTGTCACTTTTTTTAATTAAAAAATGACATATAATGTCACTTTTATTATAAAAAAATAACGTTTGTCATTCAAAAAGTAATAGATTTTTTAAAGAATTAACAAAAAAACAAAAAGAAGTAACAAACATTAAAAAAGTGATAAAAATTTAATAAAAAGTGACACACTAAAAAAAAGTGATAGAAATTTTAAAAAGTGATGAATTTCAAAAAAAGTGACAAAACTCTGATTAAAATATTAATTCAATAAAGTGAGAAAATAATTTTCATACTCTCAGGTTGNAGTGATATAAATTTCAGGAAAGTGATAGGAAAAAAGTGACAAAAATTCACATAAAGTAACAAACATTAAAAAAGTGATAAAAATTTAATAAAAAGTGACACACTAAAAAAAAGTGATAGAAATTTTAAAAAGTGATGAATTTCAAAAAAAGTGACAAAACTCTGATTAAAATATTAATTCAATAAAGTGAGAAAATAATTTTCATACTCTCAGGTTGATCGTTACCTTCTAATTCAGAGCCAAGGCTGTCATTGAGTATCTTCCATTCTTCAACGTCAATCTCCCTTTTGAAGACAACACTCCACTAATGGCAACAATGGCAAGCGGCAATCCTCTACGTCTTTTCAAGATGCTCTTGCAAATTTCAATCAAGTGTGTAGGGCACAAGTTCCCCGCTATTATCTTCTGGCAAAACAGAGTACATGACTCTTCTTCAGACAAATGATTCAACTCATACACATAACCATTAGTTTATTGAGATTACAAAATTCGAATAAGAAGCGCGGAGCATTAATGATGGAAGGGCAACTTCGATTCCAAAAATTGAGATTGCCGGATTAGAATAAGAAGCGGTAATTAGCTGCCGGAAAATCAGACCCATTGTTATGACTTATGAGAACCTGTTAACTGTAAAATTGTAGTAGTAGCAAGAGCCGAATGGTAGTGATGACACATCCATCACTATACAATTTGTTTTACATCTCAAGGATTTCCTCTAAAAAATAAAGCTTTTTTTTTTCTGTTTAAACCTATAATTTCAGTATAACTCTCTCTTGTGTTTCTTGATGGTCTTCTGGTTCAGGGATTTCCCCTTTCCTGATTTGGGTTTTTTTTTTTTGGATTTTAAGTTTTAAACGTAATCAATACGGTATTAACAGTTTTAATTAGTTTTAATAATTTTAATCAAATTTTAAATTTTCTTTTAGTGTAGTGGCCTAATTTTCCCATACAAAAAAGGGAAAATTAAACAAAATTCTACTTTTCAAAATCAATATTCAAAAATCAGGTTTTAAGTTTCATTATACAAAAATCAGATATT